>BEXV01001575.1:57238-81231 GCA_003118195.1 Hemicentrotus pulcherrimus
AGAGAGAGAGAGACAGAGACAGAGAGAAAGAGAGAAAGGTAGATATTCATATATCTGATAGAGAGAGAGAGAGAGAGAGAAAGGTAGATATTCATATATCCAATAGAAAGACAGAAAATATGAATTGAGGGTTCATATATTAGACACAAAGAGAGAGAGAGAGAGAGAGGGGGGGGTGGAAATATTTGTATACATGTATTAAACATAGAGAGATAGACAGAGAAAAATAGAAAGAAGAAACAAACTAGTGTAACATGTTATTGTCTTATCCACAGCATACGTCCAGTTTTCTATCTCTGTGTGCATGCCCTGATTACCAATCTCCGATCCCTTGTACTTGTTATGTTATGTTTTGCTTTGTTTTCTCTTTAACAGGTTTCATCTTACGGAGGGTATTTGAGATATACTATCGTCGTTGATGGTATTGACCAAGGAGGAGTGAGTTCACAGCGTGTACCAGATGTTGAAATCTCAGTAAGTGCATGCAGTATGACTGTGCTTTAGGAAATTAGGACGAAGAGGAGGCTTATTTATGTGGCATTGTCTAATGTATGTTTATTTGTTGTTGAAATTATAATTCCAGAGAAAACATAAAAAGTAGAGTAGCCAAGCTTTTGTTATTTTAGTCTCAAGAACACAGTTAAGATATTAATCCTGTGCTTGCCGTTCATGCTCTTTAAAAGGTCGTCTGTGTTTTTCCCTCTCAACCTTGATGGAATCAAACGAGTATGTTTATTAGAATTTTAGATTGCTACCAGTGATTTTCAACAATATACTTTGTATCCATTATTCCCTGCTGTATGATGTACAACTAATCCTGACAATTCATTGGATGAAGATAAAAGAGAACAGATATATCATGAAGTGTGCAGTTTTTTTTCTTCACATGTCCAAGAACTATTCAATGCTGTTATAGACATTTGTGATATAATTGCAAATTTTGTACAGGACCTTTCCTATTTTTTTCTCTATTATGATAAATGCAAGAAGACCAGGCTAAAAGAAAATGCAGTATGATTTACAATACTTGTGTGCATTCATGAAACTGAATATAAGACTCTCTAATGTTTTTGGAAATGGTAATACGTTTCATACAACTTTTGTATGATACATTTTGTGATATACATCATGATTGAAGGAGTAAAGGCATTTGAAAAGTATGTGCAAGCATGGTTTGTGTTTTGATAAAATATTGAAACCAGGAAACCCAGTTGCACAGATATGAGGCGGCAAAACTGTAGTCGTTTATTTATGATGACATAAAATGTATAAATATGCTTCACATTCCTGTATCTTATAACACAGTGCTCAGTGAAAACGCATCAATCCTTTGTCAGACGCAATTGTTATTCATTTACATTTTTTTTTTCAACGCTTTTTTCGCGGCAGTTTTCCGTGCCATATCTGAACAAATCTTAAGAGTTCATGTATCACCCAATATTGAACTGGTTGATTGATTTATTACAGGGTAACGGCATTACCTTGATCTACAACCGTGACAGGCAGGGTACGGTAGTAACGTCAAGAACAGAGACTCCATTCAGAGTTCCCTTCCTCGAGGTGAGGAAACCATCCTTTCATTCCAGTGAGAGGCAAAATCTTCTGAATTCTATCCATTTATTTTTCTTTAAGTAGTTTTGTTTTCGCAGTGTAGTATTTATTATCAGACACATAACTGCTATTTACAATGGCCCTGTTCGCCCGCATATACTCATGTACACTGTTTCCTAAACCACTAAAGGTACAAAGCTTGTGATTTTTGAAATCTGATCAATATCAGCAATTTGGCTGCAAGTTATCTAATATCGTAAGCCCAAATATAAAAGTTTGACATCAAGCGGCTGCCATTTTGCCGGCAAGTATTCTAGAGTGAACAGAAAATACTACTTTTCCCTACTGTGTTGTTAATCAAATTATTTTGCTCGGTATTCAATGTATGTGTTGTTGCTTCCATTTGATGTGCATAATGATGAAATATTCCCGCATGTCTTCAAAATGTTGATTATTAGAAAATTCTGATTTTATATCAGTAAATATTTTAATCGATTCAAATTATTATTCTACATGTATGCTAGTCTTAAATTCAGTAATTTAGACTAATCCTCTGGTTGTTCTTGTGTTTAGCAATATTGGACTCGTATCGATTTTGAGCCAGCCAACAGGGAAAACCTGATGATGGCGCTAGCTGATTTGGATTACATTATCATCAGGGCAACCTACAACTCCTTCACAACTGTGTCAGGGTAAGTACTGTTGCCGTCCCTCAGTGGAATGAGTAGCCATGATGATGTTCGTGATGATGATAATGATGATGAATATAGAAATGACGATGATGATGATGCATGATATTGTAATGATAATATTGAAGTTGTAACCATTACGGTATTTGAAATATTATTAAAAAATGGTATCCATTGTTACAAAAGGGATGACTGAAATATCCGGTAGAGTTAGTAGTGATATGGTTGTTAGTGTGGTGATATCATAATGTGATGAAGGTGATGATGATGATGATGATGGTGCAAATGTTGATGAAGAAGAAAAACAAAAAGAAGTAGAAGAAAATAGTGATGATGACAACAATGATGACTTAGTGAATGATGACGAGAGTGTATGAACTTTGAGATGGTGACAAACATGCTTCTGCTGCTTGTGGTTCGGTTCATATCCTTCGGACAAGCACTATGTGTCATTAAATCTAGTTTTAGCTATCTATCGTAAATAGGTCAATTACATTTATCATTTGAAGTGACTATTTGATATCTCTCCCTCATGCAGTATCAGGGATATAAGCATGGACATCGCTGAGCCCAGGAACACCGGTCAGGGTAGAGCATTTGCTGTGGAACAATGTACATGTCCGTATGGCTACAGGGGCCTTTCATGCGAGGTAATGTTCTTAATCCTTTTTGAGTCCTATTGGACAAGTGGAGTTGAATTAAATACAACTAATTGTAGGTTTCTATTTCAGAATTAAAATCAAGCAAATTTAATGAATTCACAGTTTTTCATTGTATAATATGCAACATAAAGGATCTAATAGAAATGATCATATAAATTCTTTCTACTATAATTTGAAGGTGGCCAGCATCAGATAATTCAAAAGGTATAGAGAAAACCTACTTATTTATGTTCTTATCCTCGCTTAAAATATTGTGGGGTTACATATTATTTGTTTCTCCTCACAACCAAAGAAGGACAAGTATTAATGTAGAGAAGAGATGATTAACTAAGACCACTATCATAAACTAGAAGCTAACTGTCGAATCCAAGCCATATTATATAAAACCTTTGCCCCTCCAGGATTGTGACGTTGGCTTCACCCGTTCAGGGAGTGGGATCTACCTGGGCTTCTGCTCTCGCTGTGAGTGCAAAGGGCGTTCCACTGATTGCCACCCAGAAACAGGGGAGTGCAGGGTGAGTGCAAATCATGGGTTTAATACATTTCATTTCCCCATTATTCCTGTTAGAATTTTGTTACGATATTATAACTTGTCTAACCTGAATATATGTGAAATTCTACTGGTTAAATTCATTTTTCTCAATACTGGAGCATATACTAAGCAGATGCATTGTTGACATAGCCATGTTTGATCCCCAAGTTATTATTAATGCTCTGTCAAGAACTATAGCAGAACATTACGACTGCATGACATGATATTGACTGTGGAAATATCTACATTGATTGATACAATGTATGAATAATGATCAAAGAGAAATAAACAAGAAGTATTATCTTACTTAAAATGAAGATCTAAATTTTAATTTTCATTAGAATTGTAATTTATACTTCTACACCAAAGTGCACAGAGTCAGAGTCTTGCTTCCAAAATCTGTAGATATTGAGGCGGGCCATTTAGGTATATATACATGTACATGTATGTGCTAAATATGAAATGGTGTTTAAAGTGCATTATGATGCAACAATGACATTAGAATCCATCCATCCACATTTCTTTCTTAGAACTGTCAAGACAACACATTAGGACGCTTCTGTGACCAGTGTGCACCAGGTTACTATGGCAACCCGACACAGGGAGGAAGATGCCTGCCTTGTACTTGCCCTCTCGCAATCCCATCCAACCAGTAAGTTCACTTTGTATTCAAAAATGATTTTGGGGCGGCTTTCTTATTCATGGGATATCTGCATGTAAGTTTTAGAAACTCCTTGGGGTGAGATAACTTCTTTCTTTTCGTCAGCAATCTCTTGAGTGATTAAAAATTATTGGCACTATACTTTGAAGAAAAATAATGATTTGTATTTTTTTTCCAGAAGTATAAATTATAGATTTAATAGGTATTTGATGTTCAAAGTTGAATCCATCATATTTGGAGGATTAATTCTGATTTGGTTTATCCTACATTTTCCTTTCAAGACTTTCTCATCAACCTGTTTGCTGGGTGACACTATAATTTGATTCTTTTTTCACTCTCTGGGATGAAACTGATGATGATTCTGTCGCAACTATTAAAAATGGTCATTTTGAAAGGATTGCTTGTGATTTGCTTTGTCCTATTTTAAACTTTTCCAGATTCTCACCGACCTGTTTCCTGGACTTTGACAATGATCTGACTTGTGACTCCTGTCCTGAAGGCTACACTGGAAGGAGATGTGAAAGGTCAGTTTAATGATCACTCAAATCAATCGTTACTACTGATATTATCATGCAGTCCATTTACTTTATCAGCTAATGCGTTCACTTTGAGTTACTTATTTGACTATATATAATTATAAAAATACTTTGGATTTCTATAGCGCTTGATATAAAATACGTCTCTAAGCGCTTTACAGATATTATTACCCCGGTCATCGGATTCATTCACACACAATGTGCACCATTTCCACTACCTGGGGAGTATTTCTACCATATGGTCACCGTGAGGGCATATGGCATTTGATAACACTAAGGCTTTTATCACCCTACCAGGTCCCCATTTCTCTCCTGGGTGAGGAGTGTCAAATGTAGATTAATGCTTTGCAAAAGGACAGTAGTACCATATCGGGGAACAAACCTACGACCTTTACCTCAACACCTCTACACCTCGATATGTATACATACACACTCGGTTGAAACCTGCTTTCATCCATTTTTAAACTGCACGTAAGGATCGTATAAAAATAACCAGCAATTCGTGTCTTGTTTATCCTCTGAAGCTGCGCACAAGGTTACATTGGAGACCCAGCCCGAGAAGGAGATTATTGCAGGCCTGAAGGTATGGCATTTTTGTTTTTACTCATCACTTCTTTTTTTCCACTTTGTAAAAGATCTTTTCTAATTGATTCATTAAATTCAATGTGCTGAATTGAAGTAAGACGGATAAAGACTGCTGAGATTAATCATTAGACTTGAGGGTTGGCATACAAAGGGAAAGGGGCGCTTTGTACTGGTCATCTGTTGTTTTTTTACTCTGAGAATCAAATTAGTTCAATTAAGAACAGCCAAATATGCATATACATGTATATAGTTGTATAAAACAATAAACAGTCCCCAAGAGTTACATGAACACATCAACTTTCGTGTATATGTAATAATATTCATATACTGTCCATGTACATATACATAATTATATTCATATACTGTACATGTAATTAAAAACGAAACACAACAAGAAAATTATGAAATCAAGAAGTTCTTAATTTATTGAAATGGAGAATGTAAAGATGAGTAATAATTTTTAAGGAATTATTTTTTAGAGAAAATGCAGCAGAGGGAGACGGTGGTTTCTTTAAATAAATGATGGGTGGGGCAGTGAGCTCCATGCGTTATACAGCAGCAGACAAGTGTAGGAAGATGTCATCATCAAGTACATGTAACTCTGTTTTTTGTTGTTGCAGGTGGTTGTCAGTGTGATGGAAGGGGAACCAGATCGTCACAGTGCTTTAATGGCCGCTGTGACTGTAAGGTAAGTTCTGTTGGAGGATTAATGTTATAGAGTACCGAACCTGTGACGTCATCACAAATCTATTTTTAGAATTTCTCAATTTTTTTCTTCGTTTTCCGAAAGAGCATCAAAAATAATGTCCGAATGTCGAAAACCAATTGAATATGTTAAGTATTGGCTGAGATATGACCATCTGAAGAAATATACTTCCTATAGGAACTTAAGTGTTATATGCTCTGGCTCCTAACCATTCCCTCAGATTTTATTCCATGTACACTGTAGATAAAACATGAACGAAATATATCTTCTTACATTCAGATAATATTGAGATCTTTAATATGTAATATGTGTTGCAGAATGTACATGTACAACCATTTAAATTCCTGGTCTTCTTGAAGGTAAATTTACAATGTACACTGTTCATATATTTATTTGACCATAGAAAATTCATTCATTAAGGGTTAGAACAGTGTGCAGTGGCACAAAAGTATTGTATTAAAAATTATTAGTTCATTGAATTTAATCCCCTGGTCCCTCGTCTTGTTTGATGATATAGGACAATGTTGGAGGAGATAGCTGTAACTTTTGCCAACCAGGTTTCTTCAACCTTGCATCTAGCAACCAAGAGGGATGTACCAGATGTTTCTGCTCAGGGTTATCGGTCCCATGCTCCAGCTCCAGTTACTACAGGCAACAAGTAAGAGTTTATTAAATTTACTTGCCGTCATGTTCAGTTCAGTTCAATTCAGTTAAGTTGAGTTGAGTTTGGTTGAGTTAAGTTCAGGTCAGCTCGAATCAATCCAGTTGAGTTGAGTTGAGTTGGGTTGAGTTGGAGTTGAGTTGAGTTGGAGTTGAGTTGAGTTGGAGTTGAGTTTAGTTGAGATGAGTTGAGTTGAGTTGAGATGAGATGAGTTGAGTTGAGTTGAGTTGAGTTGAGCTGAGTTGGGTTGAGTTGGGTTGAGTTGGAGTTGAGTTGGAGTTGGAGTTGGAGTTGAGTTGAGTTCTAGTGAGTGCATTTCAATTTGGCCCAGCTTACATTTTAGGTCACTTTAGTTCAGTTGAGCTTTAATAGTGTACATATAACTTAGACCCTTCAAGTTAATTTACATACATTAAGGTTCTATCATTTGCTCAATTGTACTTTGGAGTTCATTTTAATTCTGGTAAGTTTATTTCAGTTCAGATGATTCTTTTTACATCAGTTCTATTTAGATACTTTCATTTCAGTTAGATTCAGTTTAAGTTAATTTATTATCAGATGTTCAGAATATGGAGACATCTTGCATTATAGAATTAAAGTTTTTGTAAGAATTTAAAAACCATACCAAAGAAGTTTTCAAAACAACAAACTATTATGCATTTTACACATCAAGCTACTTGCAGACTTCTTTAAAATGTTATATTTATCTCTTATTTTTCCAGCTCCGTGTCACACTCCAGTCTCCGTCCGACCCGCGTGATGTAGCCCTGGTCAACCGAGCGCAGACGCAGAGGATCACCACAGGGTTTGGGATTAACGTACCTTCCAACAGCATCGCCTTCTCTCAGTTCAACCAGCTGCCTGGTGATGTGTATTACTGGGAGCTTCCCCCCAAGTACAGGGGTAATCAGGTAACCTCCCCCTACCAACTGCCGTTCCAAGCTGCCTTATTCCCTAGTGTACAATCCATCATTTTGCTTACACCTGTTTGAAATATGTTAGAACTGGTATTACAAATATCAGGTGGATGATGTTTGTGCATGATTGTGCATAAGGCCGGAGGTGTGGACAAAAATTATGTTTCCAAGTTATATACAGTGTAAATTAAATGCTGAAGTAATCAGCTCACACTGTTGACAATTTGGATAATGTACAGACAGCATTTTGTTACCTAATGTCCTGTTTTTCGCTGGGCACAGAACGAGTATTGTACAACCATTTTCTTTTTCTTTGGTTCTCTTGATCACTTGCTCTTTTGTTACCTTCATCTCCTATACATGTAGATCACAGCATATGGTGGCTACCTGAGGTATACCGTAAGCTACTCCACCTCCCAGGCTAGGGGAAACCCCATCTCCGATAACGACGTAGAGATCACGGTAAGTATTTGAAAGGTGTCAGCTTTACAAAGTCATTGTAACAAGCCCCATTTCTGTGCCAATAAGTTTAACAACTCATTGGTAATGAGGTTTTAGTTGTCAAATTTCCTGTTCACAACATGAAATGTTCTCTGGTATTGTCACAAATAATAATCAGGATGTTTATGCACTCTTAGGATCTCTTTACATACACATGTACATTTATGTAATATACTGTCCTGAATTTGTTCCAAACACTGATACCAATTAAGATGGTTTCAAAATTAATTTCTTGAGTGCATCTCAACGAAAATGCATTTTTAGGAATAGAGAAAGAGAAGTTAAAGGATTTAAACAAAGTAGGGGATTAACATTCATGGAAATTTGATTTTGAAAAAAAAATCAATGTCATCCATAATGCTTATCACTGCACAAATCTACTGTGCTTTAAACAAATATATTTTAGGTTTGCATCTTTCTGAAGAGTACTTTTACATTTTCCTTTACATGTCTCTGTGTCCTTAAGGGAGAGGAACAAATGTAGTAAGATTTTTCATGATTTGCCTTCTCTTGTTTCCATAGGGTAATGATATTGTCTTGGTGTACAGACAGCCAACAAACCTGGAGCCGGATGAAGCTCGACCTGTAGCATTCCAGATTGTTGAGGTATGGTCACTCTTCATATCAGATTTATCCCTTTCTTTTCTGTTTACCTCTGATCTTTTCCCTTCTATCTTCTATCTTCTTTTATGTTATTGCCCTTTTTGGTATTGCAGATCTTCACTATCATCATCTTGTTCCTCTTCTCCTCTGTGTTGATTTTCTTCTTCTGATGATGATGATCATTGTGATGATGATGATGATCCTTACTCTTTTGATCTTCTTTAGTACTTTTAACTCTGATCTTTCTTTCTCCCGTCTTCTATCTCCTATCTCCTTTTATGCTATTCCTCCTTTTGGTATTGCAGATCTTCACCATCTTCATCTTATTCCATTTGTCCATCTTTATTTCTTCTTCTTGTGATGGTGATAATTGTGATGATGATGGTGATCCTCATTTGTCTGATCTCCATTTCCTTCCTTCTTCTCCTTCAGTTTCTTCTCTCCTTTTCTTCCTTCTCCTTGTGGTCTTCATCACCTACATCTTTCATTCTTCTTCCTCGTCTTTTATTTCCATGCCATGATATGTATATGTTAACCTTGTAAACCGCACTACTTCATCCATCTCTCTTCGTGTTCTCGCTGCAGGATAACTTTGTTCGTCCAGACGGTAACCCGGCAACCAGAGAGCATCTTCTCATGGCCCTTGCCGACCTGAGCAACATCCTCATACGTGCATCCTACCACAGCGACATGCAGGAGAGCAGCATCAGGGATGTCGCCCTCGACATTGCGAGTAAGGATAACCTCGTCTCTACATAATGCCTCCGTCACACCTTTGGGTATTTGGCTTGCGTGTTGCTGCTTTTTTATGGCAAGCCATTTTAACATTTCTTCCTATTTCTTGATATCAAGAAATGATGTAAAGAAATGGTAATTCTCAATATCAAGAAATAGGAATAAATGTTAAAACGGCTTGCCATAGATAGGCAGCAATACGCGAGCCAAATACGCAAAGGTGTGATTGAGGCATTAGGATCCATGTTGATTTACAGCAAAGTATACTGGAATAATACAGTAAAGCTTCTTATCTATAGAGTGGTAGAGACTGACTGTGTGCATTTTATATTTCTTGTAAGGCTTTGTTCAGATATGAGGCAGTATCCCGTCAAACCACCACCATTAAACTTTTTATGTGTAAATGTATGGAAACTGCGCAAAGCGAAGGTCCTTCATGTTTTCACTTAGCTCTGAGTTACAAGATATGGTAATGTGAGCATATAAAGTTTATGTCATCATGAAAGTCCCACCATAGCTTACCGGGTCATTTTTGTACATCGGTGCGGGAGGGATAATACAACATAACTGCTTATCTTTTGAGGATCTAGACACACGTTTTCCAATGTTGAGTAAAATTAAGCCGCACAGCACATGCTCAACTCCTGGTGATGCCCTTCTGTCAATTCCTTCACGTTTTAACTCTGCAGCAATTCTTCTTTTGTTTGTTTCTTTTGTTCTTTTCTCTCTGTGTTTTTACACTTTTACATACCTTACGCATAAGAAAAAGGTTTGTTATCTTCTGCTTACATGATTAGTGAATTTTCTTCTATGCAGTTTCTCAGAACACGGGCCAGAATGTGGCTTTAGAAGTGGAGAGATGCGATTGTCCACAGGGTTACAATGGTCTATCTTGTGAGGTGAGATACAAAAGTTTTGTGACTTGAGCAGTGATTGTGAAGATGCTGATGATGATGATGATGACGATGATGATATTGGTGGTGATGATGATGGTGATGATGATGATGGTGTTGGTGATGGTGATGGTAATGGTAGTGGTGATGGTAATGATTATGATGATCATTTATGGCGTTGTGATGTTGATTAAGACAATGATGGTAGAGGTGATGTCGATCATAAAAATAAATATAGTAGAAATCGTGGGGGTTTCGCTCACGTTTATGGTGATGAAAATGGATGTGATACTGATCAGAATGAGGATGATACAGATGTTTATGATTATTGTCAAAATGATGAAACGGATTACACTAATGATAACGATGATGATGATGATGATGATGTTGTTTTGGGTATAAATGATGATGAGGTTCTAAGAAACATGTGCCAGCGACCGTGGTTGCTTTCTTATCCTAAACAACCCTTAACTCCGTCTATGGAATAGAGACTAAACCAAAATCTTAATCGCAACCTTAAACATAACCTTACATTTTTAAAGTAAAATGCCCTAAGCAATCACCAGAGATCCTAAAGGTTATATGAATGTGATGAGCTTAACTGGTCAAAAATAATAAAACCATGACCAAGGCCATGTTGACCTTCTATTAGATGGCATCAAATGACCTGGATGCCCAGTGGATCCGTGGTTGAGCAGTGGTCTCGTAACAGGGAGGTCCTAGGTTCAAAACCAAGTCGATGCGCTAGTGCCCTATGGTAAGGCATTAATCCTCAAGTCCCTCAGGACCAAGTCCCTCAGAGAGGACTTCAAACTCTCTGTCCCCTTGTTGCTTACTTAAAAGCATACACATGCTTTCTTAGCAGTCAACTAAAACAAAGAAGCAAATAACAGAAGATGACATGTTGTTGTCTTGTCAGGACTGTGCTCCAGGTTTCACCCGATCAGGAGGCGGTCTCTACCTTGGTACCTGTGTGCCTTGTGAGTGCAAAGGCCATTCTAACCAGTGCGACCCAGAAACAGGAGTCTGCTATGTAAGTATACCGCTAAACTCATTTGACACATCAGGGGGTGTTTCACAAAGATTCCAAGTCAAAATTAACTTTAAGTTGGACTTAAAAATTATGGAGAGCCATTTGTAACCTTAAAATAAAATATATTCAAAAGCAAAACTTCAAGTATTTTAGACTTTTTATCAATTTCCCATCTACAGTTTAGGACATGAAATCTCCCATGATAATAATAAATATGAATGATTTGAATCAACATTTTATGCCTTTTGAAATAACTTTCATAAAATATATTGAAAGATGCTAACGGCTTTCCATAATGGGTAAGCCCAACTTAGAGATAAGTTTAACTTTGTGAAACACCCCCTGTTTGATGATTAAAGTAATTGTTTCTTTGGGGGCTGCATGTGCTAATGAAAATTTCCAGTCTTGTGAAGGATTTGAAATTGACAGGACCTCATCAAAACTTGCTTTCTCACGATAAGGGATATTAACTTCAAACTCAGCTTGTGACACAATTTGAAAGCATACAGGATTGATATAGGTGGCTACTTTTATAATCAGTACCCTTGTATTAGTATAGTATACATGTAGTTATGTATCATTTCCTAAGTCATATTATGTATGTTTGAATGAAAAGGGATTATTGCATTTCATATTTCTTGGCATTCATGTAACATGAGAGATCCTGTTCAATCAATTTGTCAGCAAGTTACAAAGGTTTATTTGAACAGAGAAATTTCTGGTTTGAAATTTGATGTACTTGGTTGAAATTTTCATTGATATAACCTTTCTTATTTCCAAATCCTTAGAACTGTGTCCACAACACCTTTGGTCCGTACTGTGACCAGTGTGGCAGCGGTTTCTATGGTGATGCAACAGCCGGTACTCCTGGTGATTGTCGCCAGTGTGCCTGCCCTCTCTCCATCCCTTCAAACCAGTGAGTTTAATCTTATAAATACCATTTCAATCCTGTATTGAATATCTGGGCAGGTTTTCTGCTCTTGGTTCTGCGATTGCGTTATGCTTGAATGTTTTTTTTCATTAGGTGTATAAAACAAAACAAAAACAGTTGACATTGATCTGTAATGACGTGTAAGCTCAGATTTCTCATTGTAAAAAGTTAAAGGAACAAAAACTTTGGATCACATATTTAACATACACTACACTGTATTTTCAAATTTGTTATTTTCATTTTCAAATAGAGTTTTAAAATTAATATTCAGTTTTCATCAATTTCTGTTAATCTGTATTTGTGTCAAGTAAGAATTGGACATCCAAATTGAACATCTATAGATTCTGATGTTTTTTTTCTGTCAACAATTCTCTATTTATTATTCTTGGATGTTCATCACCATGTTTTTGTTACATTCTGTAGATTCTCTCCAACTTGTATCTTGGACACCGATGGCCGTCTGACCTGTACAGCATGTCAACGAGGATACACTGGAAGAAGATGTGAAAGGTCAGAGAGAAAGAAAAAAAAAAAACCTTTTCAAAATGCAATATTTTGCATTATACTATATACTACATTTTGAACTTATTCAAATGTGTTTAAGAAAAGAATAAGCCAGTTCATAGTTGCAGTCTGAGCATGAGCAGATAAACGTCATTACAGACCAAATTGTGAAATGCATGGAGACAAAATACTGGATACGTGCTCATGAAAGTTATGTAATTATTATTCATTTAAGCACAAGCAGTGCACTCAATGATGCACAGGTGGAAGTATTCTATGAAAAGGGAAAACAAAGGCTATTTAGGTAGTACCTCCATCGCTGTAGGAGTGATCCTTACAAAATGTACAAAGTGGGACCTCTTCATGTTTTGAAGATCTGTGGATATTCAGGGTCATTTGGGACATGTGCTAACCGTGAACTGGTCTTTTGTTGTAGGTTTCATTTTTTGTTTGTGCCTTATTCATTGCTTATCATGTGCTCAAGGCACTTCAATATTAAACCAACTTTTTCAAATTTGAGTAATAACTGACAAAAAGAAATATTCTTTTTTTAGTCATTATCATATCTCTGTAGCGTAAATTGTTTGGAAAGAGTATGAAAATTACAGATAATGTTAAGTTGTTCTGTTTTCCGTAATACTAATGTTTATTTGACTACATGCTGAAGTTGATCAAAAGCATCCACAGATCTTAAATTGGTTTGTTGTGCAGCACCCATATGAGCAGTCATAAAGTAATCAAGGATTATATTAATAATAATTATAATAATATTGGATATTTATATAGCGCACACATGTACTATGCAAGGTGCTCAAGGCGCTCCAATGTTTCTCGAGCTTAAAAAGATTGCATATTCAAATGGTATTTCTATGCCAATGGGCTTTGCCTAAGGTAAGCATACATGTACCTGAATGTATTTTCAATGTTCATAAAGTGAATCTAATTGTTTTGCTTGAAACCAACAGTTGTGCCTCTGGATATGAGGGGAACCCAACACAACCTGGACTGTCATGTAACCCTGCTAGCACAGGTAAAAACTTAAGTCATTCACATGAACAAAACTGTTTTAAGTCTAGACCTGGGCCCTGTCCAATGAAGAGGTGCTATTGATCCAAATCAATCACAAGTCCTCCGATCAATCTCAAGTCCTCTAATCAATTGCAAGTTTGCAGTGTCCTATCTCTTTTGTACATAGCTGTGATTGATATTATGCGCAATATATCAATCGCAATTAAGTTGCTTTATATTAAGACGGGGCCCAGATGTATAGAGATTGAGAGAAATGCTTAATGTGTAGAATTTTTTGTTGTAGTAAAAGCTTGAAAAACTGAGTCTTCAAGTTCAAGAGCCAATATCTATTTCTGATTAACACTTAAAAGCACACATAGAAATAATGAAATTATAAGAGCTTGTGGTGACTTTCCTTTTTGATATATTTTCCTTCCTTATTTGTACCACACTTTTCTACACAAGTGGTTCTGCATATCATCTGCATAGTGTAAAGATATTTATAATTTTTTAATGCCAGAAATGAACAAAGTCACACGTACATTAAACAAAATTTTATTAGACATACAGTGTACCTATTTCAGATTGCTTGCAATTAGTCACTGCTTTTTTGTCTTTCCCAGTTAGAATCATGAACATACATTTTTTGTCTCGTCAGCGCCTATGATTAGGCAACTATATAATGGCGCTTTATAAATACCTAGATTGGATTGGATTGGATTGGATTGGATATATAAATGTTCCTGTAAACTCTGCCATGCATGAGACAAAGCTAAAATCCATCTTAGGCAGGCACTACAGTCATTATATCACTTGTGGCTTCCTTCCTAATCCTATCACTCACTCCTTTCTACTTCCTTCTGCAGGAGACCGTATTCCTACCGTCATCGCCTCGCCGACGGACGCCTCGTCTGTCTTGGGTGGGACCATCGTCTTCCAAGTCCGGATATCCGGTAACTACACCAGCGCACAGTGGAGGAGGGCCGATGGACAGCCTCTCTCTCCCAGCGCCTACGTGGAACCTGGAACTTACAGGCTACAGGTGATTTATAGAAGAGTGACTTGCTGAAAGACTTGGTTTTCCTTTCCTTTCATATTCATCATCAGGAGTAAACCAAACATGCTGATGCAACAACAGATAGCAAAGGGAATAAAAGAGAAATAAACATAGAAAGAAAAAAAGTTACTTTTGAAGCTGATATTAGAATATACAGCACCTATATGGAATCAAAAACAAAAAGAGCAAGTACCGATTTGTCTTCACTTAAGTTCTCTTTATCATTCTTTCTGTAATCCAGATCCGTAATCTTAGAGCTAATGATGCTGGAATCTACATCTTCACTGCATCTAACCGATTTGGTTCTGGAACCGTAGAAGTCAGACTGGAGGTTGTTGGTAAGCTTGAACAGAAGATTGTATGATGCATTTACTGTTAACAATGTCTTCACAGTGTATGTATTTTTTTGTTAAATTCGTTTATATATATGGTATGTATTTATTAAAATTCCTTTTTTTAAAATAAATTTATTTAAAACAAATATATACAAAATCTTGGCGAATAACATTTTATGCATTTTGTTAGAGTAAGATTGCTTTTTGTGTGTTTTTAATTGATTTCTTATCATTGTATTTTCTGTAGGTCAAGCTATGAGAGTTGTTATCAATGATCCACAGACTGTCGAAGTGCCGGAAGGAGAAACAGTTCAGTTTGTTTGCCGAGGTATCAGTCAGGTAATACGAGAATACATACACAGACAATCCGGGGCCCAGTTTCATAAAACGTGTTATCAATAACAAGTTACAGTGAAGTTACAGTAACTATTATAACCCACTAAACTTTTGGCGTTTGATTGAGTGGTAAACAAAATTTGTTTTTCTAAGTACTGCAAGGTCCCACTTTTATGACCGATCATCATTTACAAAAATTGTGCAATGATAGCTTTGTGCTGTCATGTTTGAGAACAGTATGATTGAGAGACTTTCATTACCCTACTTCATCTCAAATATATTGTTAGGGCGGCAATTTATGCTTCTTTATTTTTTATTAGAATTAGGGTTAGGGTGAAGATGAGCATTTGTTCCAGAGTTGAAATTTGGATATAAGTTTTGTGAAATTTATCGACCACAGAGCAATTGTGGCCTACAACCACAGTCACTATTTATACAAGTGTTCTTAAAAGTAGATATCCAATCTGTTCCAAAAGATATTTGATATAGCGCCTTTTCCTTGCAGTTACAAAGCGCTGCACACACGCTCCACAATGTTTGGGCCACTTAAATACAAAAGTTAGGCTATTCTCAGAGATCAGCAAAGTATATATGTAGGCTGGTATAGAGTAATTTCTAGCAGAATAGATGTGACTCTTTCTTGAACTGGTCAACAGATGACCGATATCAACAGATATATCATACATGTAGTATGAACAATGTTTGATTTAAACTTTGCAATAAACGTCGACTCTTTGTCTATTTTCTTCTTGCGTTAGACACCGGCCTACACTATTGCCTGGAGTCGATCAGATGGCACTCTGCCAACGAACGCCAGGGACTTTATGGGCATTCTAACCATAGACACGGTCAGGCTGTCGGATGCTGGACAGTACGTCTGTATGGGATCAAACCAAATGGACACCGCCGATGCTTATGCTACTCTTATCGTCACGTGTGAGTGATTCCTCACATTTTTCTTCAATCTCAAAGAATCCGTGGGAGTTGTTCGAAATCTATTTGAGATGAAAATTTAGAGGAAAACTGAATGTAGATAAATGTATGCCCATTATACCATGAATTAGATCTACCTTGTCATAGCAGTCCTTTGTATATTATCATGTAAATATACGTCACAAAGAACTTCATTTTGGTGAGCATTTAAAGCACTGTAAATACCTTTTTCAAGTACATATTACCAAGCAGAGATTTAACCAATTATTTTCTCCAAAATAAGTGATCATTGGATGTACAGCAGCTATGTTGTATTGATATTTGTTGTGCGCTTGCTTGCTTCCTCAAAAGAGCTCAAAACTTCACCCTCTTCCAAGGCCTCTCTCAAGGCCTGATAATTACCTGATTTAAATTGGTTCCCTATTTTTCCCTGATTTCTTTACTTGCTAATTTTATCCCTATTTTCCCGATGTTCCCTTATTTTTTCTATTCTTCCCTATTTTCCCCTTTTGTTTGAGTGGGAAAAAAAAATAACCTTAGTGCTCACTATCACCCTTGACATTAGACTGCCTATGTCACTATGAACATGACTGACAAAGAAAGCGGACAAAATATACAGTCCCTCAGGTAGACAAAGGAACATCCCTTCACTGCTTTTATGTAAAAACGTGTAGAACAGGTGTCACATGCATATTCACCTTTTTACATAATAGCAGTGAAGGGATGTTCCTTTGTCTACCTGAGGGACTGTATATTTTGTCCGCTTTCTTTGTCCATCATGTTCATAGTGTGTTTTAAGTGACTTTGGAGGGATGGGCTAATGAATCTTTACATTGCGCAATTACTTTACAGCATCCGTGCAAGAACCCACTGTCCGTATTGAGCCGCGCTTCATCCGTATTACCGAGGGAGACCGTGTTGAGTTCCGCTGTATCGCCACGGGCAACCCAACTCCCACTCTTCGCTGGTCAGGCGGTCAAGGAGGGGTATTAAACTCAGAGTCTACCTTTGAGAACGGTCTGTTTGTCATCCCTAAGGCCAGGGCCTCGGACGAGGCCGAGTACTTCTGCGAGGCCACCAACACTGCAGGCATGGCAACCATCAGGACAGTGCTCTATGTCAGTCGTAAGTAGTCCGAAATCATCACCGGAATTGATGAATATCCTTTGATTTTTGCTATGTCTTTTGTATAGACAGAGTTATCTCTGGTTTAGTATTAAACTGCTTGAAACAGAAATTATTGCTGAATTCATTGAACAAAAGCGGGATTAAATATATAATTTTTGGTGGTACTATAGGCCAAGTTTGCAATAGAAATACAAATTATCATTTATGCTGTAAAGGAGGGGGGGGGGGTGTACAGAAAAAAAAGATTTATTTTATTATTAGATATTGCTGATTGTCAATTGTAGCAGTAAATTTTAAAAAAAAATCTTTCACTACTCCAGAGCACCTGCAGTAATGGTAAATATGAGATATTAACAATAGCCAAACTTTATTGATGTACTTGTATGTTATTCATAGATTCTTGTTTGTTAGCACCTCTTTTTATTGTTTTGCTGCATTCCTTCTGATAACGTGACTTCTTTAGTCGTTCTTGGATTAAAGATACTGTCGAACAAGTGATTATTATTTCTTATACATCTGTTTTCAGCTTCTCGTGTCCCTTCAGTAACCATTAGCCCTGCCTCTGAGTCCGTCAGCGAGGGAGAGCGAGTCATCTTCTACTGCCAGGCGACCGGTGATCCTGCTCCCGAGAGGACGTGGTCCCGTGTAGGTGGAGACATGCCGTCCAGCGCAAGGGAAGAGAACGGCTATCTTGTCATCTCAGCTGTGACCTACGAAGTTGAGGGAGTTTACAGGTGTACGGCAACCAACAGCCATGGCACAGACTCTGGTGATGCACAAATCACCATAAGTACAGGTCAGTGGAGTAGAATACTTTACCCTTAAACCACGTAAATGCAACATATTTGTATATTATTGACTCCATCTAACTTCATTTTGTCATGTAGCCCCTTAAAAATATTTAGAAAATGTATCTTTCGTGCAAAGATTTGAAACAATGATGCTAACAAATAGTCATTCATAAGAAGAGCAATAGCATTGTGTCTAGAGATTCACATTTCTCTGATTCGTAATGTATTTTAATCATCAAATTATATTTTTGAGAACAATATTTTGTTAATTGATGAAACTTGTTGTTTGCATCCCACCGCTGCCACCAGGATTTTTTTTATATATAAATGTTTGATGATTTTTTTATCAAAACGTTCAAATAGTGTATTCTTATAACAATAATAACAATAATCAATGCATGTTTAACAAAGATCTTGTAATGGATCTTGAATACTAGAAAAGATCAAAAAATACTAATCATGTCTGGTACCCTATGAAATACAGTATCTTAACAAATAAAAATGTATATTTACATATGTATATGAATAATTATTGAAAAACGGGTATATGCTTAAGCTACATACTATTCTACAAAACTTAGTTTGTGTCCTGCTGCTACAATAACAGGAACAGGACAAAAGTCTAGTCTTTATTCAGACATAAGCTTATAACCCAGATAGCAAGCAAGCACTGTATAATGGAGCAGAATACAACAGCTACAGACTGTAAAGTGCTTAGTACTGACATGGGGGTAAAATAGCATTACTGTGACAAACTGATGAAAATTCCATCTCATTACAGACAGCCGCAGGAGCCCGACTGCCCGCATCGATCCTGCGGAGATAGTTGTAACGCAGGGTGCCACCCAGGTCCTTCGTTGCTTGACGACCGGTGTTCCTACACCCACCATCACCTGGACAAGGGGGAGTGGACCCCTTTCTGCCAATCAGCAGGTCAGTTGATAACAATTAAACCATTAAAAAATCATCGTGCAATTCAGCCTTCGGGCTGCTATGTGATTTTTTAATACATAAACCATTATATACTATGGGCTTATGGGAGGAGAGAGATGAGGATTGTATGTTGTTTAAATTTTGTGTAAAAAGAGGTACTTGTGGATATGTGTTTTGATTAATGGATAAGATGGATCATTATGTTCCATATATCAACAGACAAGAATTAGGGGGAGAGAACAAATTTTCGTTTTTGATATGTTGATCAATAAACTGACTGATGTTTAGTTTGATGGATATTTGTATGTTTATATCAAATAAGTGCGTGAGTGAATACGCAATGATAAACAGATGCATAGATAGAAGAAGTTATAGTATGCAGTAGGGCTTTTTTTTAAATGAATGGCCTTGTAGATTAAGCAATTGTGTAATGCATGGTTGGCAAAAGTTAATAATTGATCAATTACATGATTGACTGCTTCAGATATATTGAGTGATTTCCTTTTCCTCTATTCATAAACCTTCCTCCTCAAAGACTTTGCAAAGACTCGACGTATTGCAAATCAAAGTAAAATTGAATTGTAATGGCTCTCAAAATATGTTCCTCTCTTAGGCCTTGAACGGGGTGCTTCGCATCATAAATGCAGATGTTACTGATAGAGACATGTATAGCTGTACTGCTACAAACATCGCTGGTTCATACACCGCTACTGCCTACGTTGAGATAGAGAGTAAGTCAAATGCTTCTTTTAAATGAAATCTGTCTTNTTTTTTAATACATAAACCATTATATACTATGGGCTTATGGGAGGAGAGAGATGAGGATTGTATGTTGTTTAAATTTTGTGAAAAAAGAGGTACTTGTGGATATGTGTTTTGATTAATGGATAAGATGGATCATTATGTTCCATATATCAACAGACAAGAATTAGGGGGAGAGAACAAATTTTCGTTTTTGATATGTTGATCAATAAACTGACTGATGTTTAGTTTGATGGATATTTGTATGTTTATATCAAATAAGTGCGTGAGTGAATACGCAATGATAAACAGATGCATAGATAGAAGAAGTTATAGTATGCAGTAGGGCTTTTTTTTAAATGAATGGCCTTGTAGATTAAGCAATTGTGTAATGCATGGTTGGCAAAAGTTAATAATTGATCAATTACATGATTGACTGCTTCAGATATATTGAGTGATTTCCTTTTCCTCTATTCATAAACCTTCCTCCTCAAAGACTTTGCAAAGACTCGACGTATTGCAAATCAAAGTAAAATTGAATTGTAATGGCTCTCAAAATATGTTCCTCTCTTAGGCCTTGAACGGAGTGCTTCGCATCATAAATGCAGATGTTACTGATAGAGACATGTATAGCTGTACTGCTACAAACATCGCTGGTTCATACACCGCTACTGCCTACGTTGAGATAGAGAGTAAGTCAAATGCTTCTTTTAAATGAAATCTGTCTATCACTTTCTCTCTCTATTCACCATTTCTTTGCTTCCTTGGTAGCATCAAAATTATTTCTTTTAGCTCTTGCCCCCAAAACATGCTGACTTGCTGAATATAGTATGCCATGAGACAGATGGAATAAATGTAAAACTGCCGTCCAGAAGGGAAAACTGGCAGTGTACACTTTTCAAATCCTTACGTCTTCCAAATGAACATGATTTCTGCACACTACACTGCTGTGTAGTTTGTAGCGTATTCTGCAATACTTTTGCATGGATTTGACGTCTATATTTCTTCTTATATCCTTACACCACAGAAAAAATGTGATTAAAAATTATTAAAAAATCCAAATAGGTACAAAAAAGAAAACGTTTATGAGCATTTTGATCTCTTGAAAGATTCAATATTGAAATGCAGAATCAAAGCTCAAATGTTGACTCTTACAGTTATCATTGTGTTGTACATCCAGTAATGCTACAAAAGAGGTTACTTAAACCTTTGCTCACGGGAACCTGGTGGTCCCTGTGTTAAACCTATGGGAATAAGATAATTAAGTAGTCAACGGGTTAAGATGAAATTGAGTTATCGCTCATCCAAACTTTGTTTTCTTTTTTTATTATTAATTTGTAGGGAGAGAGACTCCTGTGATTGAGATCCTCCCGTATTCCACCTACATCGCGATAGACGGGGACAACGTCCAGATCCAGTGTCGCATCCTTTCCGGTATCCCCACGCCAACCGTCACATGGAGCAGAGCCAACGGCGCTCCCCTGGCATCCAACACTAAAGTGAGCGTTAGAACTCTGAATTATTTAATATTTGCACAATATAGTAGTATCTCCTCTTGGAGTTGAAATTTGTAGGTATGTTTTTGTCTATTGTAAATTGTTAGAGGAAAAGATGCATTTGAAGGTTTATTCGATCAATCAGAGTTAGTTTAGTATCAAACCAACTTAGGGGACTTTGTTATTTTTTGCGCTAAAATGTTTTTTTTCTCAGAAACGGCAAGTCCTTTTCATCAGTACATATCAATTATCACTAACAATGACAGACTTTGAAAAAGAAAAAGTAGGATTTACTGTTTCACATATGTATTACGATCCATTTTGCATCATTCCATTTAAGATCTCATCCGCTGTTTAGCTGTATTGCATCTCTCCGCCACCAACACCTTCTAAATCACAATGAATTAGACCTCATTTATTTGGAAATATATGGGCTTTTCAATTATAGTAATATGAGAGATGTACAACTGTAGATCAGATACACATTTCTGAACTTAACATAGTTGTCACTCACAGACATTTAACGTAAGCCAATCACTTAAAAATGTAAAAGTACAGTTAGAAATTAAACATCATAGTACTGTACTGTACCTGGCAATAAGTGGGTCTATGGTTAAGGAGTATGCAGAAGGAAAAAAAGGATAACCTACTAAGAACCCAAGTCAGACTCCTGGAAACCAAGACATACTTGAATTCCATGTGGCGTATATTTCAGCGAGCACATATGGGTGCGCGGTCTAGTCTACCCACAAGTCAATTTTATGTTAATTGAGAGTTCAGTCAAACTTTCACTATATCTTTCTAGAAGCACTATTCGAAGCTCATATGTTGGCTATAGAATTGTGATATGGAACCTCTGATATGAAAAGCAAAATGGTTTTTAAGAGATTGGTACAGATTTAATGCACCATTACAAATCACCTGTGTAGAATGTTGCCATACAACTGTCATGATCTTATGTCATTTTTTTAAAGGATGAGATGGGAGTGCTTACCATCATTGGGGTAACAGCCGAGAACCAAGGAGCCTATATTTGCACAGGAAGTAACAGTGCAGGATCTGCTACTGCTACAGCCACTATCAGGGTTCAAGGTATGTATGTTTGTATTTGTGTTTGTTTGTTTTACCTGACTGCTAAGAAAGCATGCATTTACTTGTAAGTAGGCTTCCAGGGGACCAATGGCTTTAAGTCCCCTCCGAAGAACTTGGTAAAAAGATTAATGCCTTACCAAAGGGCATGAGCGCATCGACTTAGTATCGAGCCTGTGACCTTCCAGTTACGAGACCACTTCTCTACCACTGAGATATCACGCCTCTCCATTTAAAGTTTAATTTATTGATTATGATGATGATTTGCAGCATTAATATTATGCCGTATTTCTGTTTGAAAAGCATCCAAAGGTGCATGCTCTTCCAGTAGAGTCATTATTTTCACATTTGTCGGTTTTAAGGCTTGATTTGAAGTGATGTAGACTGTCAGTCTCTGGAGGAGAGGAAGGGAGTAAGTTCCACAAATAATTAATCCACACAGTAGCTACTTCTGTCGTGACTTGACTTAGTTAATAGCTCAGCTCTGTATGCTTATCTGAGACAAATAATGTTGTCATTGTTAATAATGCTTCTTCAGTTTTTACCAAGTATATAAGATTCTGATTTCATTTGTTTTGAAGTTTCTATATTGCTCATCAGCTAAATTGGATGTTCAAAGAAGAATACCCCCGGTCTCTTGGAGTGAGGGAAGTTTATGATGATGACCTTTCCTTATGGGGTGGTTAGTGGAGAGAGCAGTGTATGACATAAGACCAGGGTCCCGTCTTGTAAAGAGTTAATTACATTGGATTGGAGGACTTGCGATTGATGGCAATTCTGTATAAGACGGGGCCTAGATGGTTGTATCGAAGGCCACTTCTGGGGATTGATAACATTCTTGTCAATTTCCCATGAATATATGTCTTTAACTGATTCTTTTATGACACTGTCCTAGGTCTCCCTCAGCTAACGATCACACCAAACAGTCCTGCTGAATTCCGGGTGGGCGAGACGGCCGTCCTGGAGTGCGTTGCTACAGGGGAACCACTTCCCACTGTCCAGTGGATGGTCATGAATAATGAACGGGTATGAAAAATGAATGAGAGAATGATTATTTTAGTTTAAAAGATCAGGAAAGGGCACACTTATCATAAGCTAACCCCAATTTGTTTGTAATTTCATTTTGACCGATTTACACGGCTTATGAAGTTTTGCCTCTCATTGATGAAAATTAATGTAAAATCAAAGTAATTCACCGTCTTTGCTATATTGTTAATAAGCATGACTCTTAATGTCGAGTACATGTATGCAATGTCCAGATATACATGTACATTGTCATTGGTAAAGTTGCTTTGTAGTCATACAAATTGGACAGTATTGGGAACAAAAACAACAAATATTACTATCTTTCTTCAGATTCCTTTCACATTATTATATCCCATTGTAAGATACAATTATGTATTTGCTTAATAGTAAATAGTATAAATACCTCATCCTTTTTTAAAT
>BEXV01001575.1:88069-101732 GCA_003118195.1 Hemicentrotus pulcherrimus
CACAGCAAGAACAGGAAATCTCCCATGATAATAGAAAATATGAATGATTTGAATCAACATTTTATGCCTTTTAAAATAACTTTTACAAAATATTTTCAAAGATGCTACGGCTTTCCATAATTTTTAAGTCACACTTAGAGTTAAGTTCTACTTAGGATCTTTGTGAAACACCCCCCGGAACTGTTTACAGTGATAGAGTATGAAACAAACATAACGATGGAAGCTTCCTGCCATTCTACAAATAAATAAATAATAATAATATGGATATTTATATAGCGCTGGTATCTGTCAGACTCTGGGGCTCATGGCGCTGTACACATATTACCCTGGTTATAGCCGAGCTGCCAAAGTAATCAGCGCTTAAGCATATCAGGTACCCATTTACACCGTGTGGAGAGTGGCAAATGTAGATTAACGTCTTGCGAAAGGACATTAGTGCTGTGGCGGGACTTGAACCCCTTGCCTTGTGATCTGCAGTCGGGTGACTTATCCACTAAACCACAACACGTCTACAATGATATTATCAATTCCAATTGTCACCTTGTTCCTAACTTTACCACAATCTCTTACGATCCTGATACAGCTGCTCCACAGCTGACCGTCGTTCCATCGACACGCACCGCCCCGGTGGGTTCCACACTCGAGTTCAGCTGCCTCGCCGGGGGATTCCCCACGCCAGAGATCACCTGGCACAAGGACGAAGGGGAACTCCCCGACAACTACCAGATCGACAATGGCCTCCTGACGATCACCAACGTGAAGAAGGCCGACGAGGGAACCTACGTCTGCATCGCCACCAACCAAGGAGGGTCAACGGAACACCGTGCAAGACTTGTTGTTGGAGGTAGGAGGATGTAATTTTGCTTAAAAACATCTACATAACTGTCTCTCACGGGAATCAGTAAAGTGGTGGCTTCTAAAGACCACATATAATTGTTCTTCAAGATCAGTATAAATCGGCAAACCAGCTGAAATATTTGATCACTATTCATGTGAAATCTATATGCCTTTATTGTACATGCATGTTCTACTGTATATGTATATGATTATGTGTCAATCATTCTTTGTCACATGTTTGTGAAAAAGAAACAAAGGAAAAGGGATGTGAAGTCAGGGAGGTTATACAAAAAAATGAATAAATTAACAAGTCAATGTCAAGTTGTTCTGCTACATTGCATCCATTTATAACAGATCTGTTAAAGATGTTGATTTCATCTGAATGTGTACAGGTATATCCCAACTCATTGGATCATCTGCATGTAATTAACTGACCCATCTTGTCTCTATTTTTTCAGAGCTGATTCCATACTTTGTTCAGATGCCCCAGTCCTACATTGGTTATCCTCGACTCACCAACGCCTACAGAGAGTTTGAGATTCAGGTTTCCATCAAACCTGAAAGCCCTGAAGGTAGATATAATGATTGATATTTGATACTTTTTTTCATTTTTACTATGTTTTGTGTATGGCTTCTGTATGTTATCCTTTGTAAACTGAGCAGCTTGAGCCCTTTTTCTTTTTCTTTTTTTTTTCTTCTTAAACTGACAATAAATAATATTATGCAAATATAATAACTTATAGACCAATATATATCCTTAATCATCTTCTTAGTTGTTTAAATTATCTCTTTTATCTAGTGTTTTCGATCAAGACTGTACAGCATCTAGTAGAACTATTCCTTATTCCAATTCAGAATGAACTGCACATCGGAAATTCATGTTAATTAAAAAAACTCAATTTAATATAATTGTACCTTGTGGAGGATAAGCCTGTAGATAGAAATGTTACACGATCTAGCCCTTTATGGCACGTAGAGGAGTAGGATATGATCTTAGACCAGTTAAGTCCTTGATGACACATTTTATTTCACCCCCTATTTATTTGGCAGCCTAGCAGTAGCTACAGTCACGTGCTAATATTACAGTGCCTTGAGGACTTGGATGGCTGATGGGAGCACTATAAAAATCTCCATTGCTATATTATTATTACTATTACAATTTATTTTCTTCTTCCTCTTATTCCCGCAGGACTGATTTTATACAACGGTCAGAGCGTTGACGGGACTGGGGACTTCTTCTCCTTTGGTCTCCATCGAGGGTACGCTGAGTTCAGGTATGAGCTCGGAGCTGGAACCACCCTCATTAGGAGTGATCGCCCTCTGGAGCTGGGCCAGTGGCACACGGTCGGAATCAGGAGGAACATGACCAGAGGATACCTACAGGTAATATAACTCTCACTATGAACATGACGGACAAAGAAAGCGGACAAAATATACAGTTCCTCATTTAGACAAAGGAACATCCCTTCACTGCTATTATGTAAAAATGTGTTGAACAGGTGTCACATGCACTAATGGGATGTTCCTTTGTCTACCAGAGCAATTATTGAGGGTAGCCTGATGAACTGTATATTTTGTCCGCTTTCTTTGTCCGTCATGTTCATAGTGTCTTACAACAAGGTTCACAGCTGTCTAGGATTTCGGGGAAAACTGGCAAATTTGTTCCTTTTTTTCTTCTTCTTCCAGTCAAAGAAATAAGAGGGAATGAGAAAAATGATCCAAATCAGGAGACAAAAAATGGGCAGTTTCATTAATCAAAATGTTGGTCTTCCCTGTTTTGTCTCAATGTTCGAATGATATACTCTCTGGAAGATGACAATGGTGGCATTTTAAGGTATGAAGTATAAATTATAGGGAATAAAATGCCTCAAAACTCCATGAGGGAAAACTAAGGGAACAATCAAGGAATTTTATCATAAAATGGTAGTAATCCTTTATCCAGGGTAATCCAGGTAAGTCCATATAAAAATTATGAAGAAATGTCGTCTGAATTACTATGGTTGTAATTAGAAACAAAAGGCCATTGGAACTTTCCACTAAATGCATTACACAGTAACTTCTAGTGTCGCTACGTAACAAAATTTACATTTTGAAACTGACCTGATACTATTTTTTCTGTGGCTATCTTGCATAAAGATCTCAAATACTAACCTAGATGGAACACCCATCTCCTGTTTAATAAAATGAAAATTGATGAAAAATTGGCCTATTGTGTAACCATAGTGCATATGCATTTGATTTGATTTCTATGTTCTTGACAGGTGGACGATCTGCCCGAGGTAGAAGGTAGAGCCCAAGGGAACTTCCAAGGCCTGGATCTGGTCCAGGACCTGTATCTCGGTGGTGTTCCTAACTTTGATGAGATCCCAAGCACGGCAGGCTTCACAACAGGATTCATCGGTAATAAGAATATTGCCTTAAACAAAATTAATAAAATGAAGGACCCATATTATTGCCAATTTAGAAAATAATTGCTGATCACTTTAACCCTTTCAAATTTCATTAAACCCCCCAAATGATGTGGCAAGTCTTTATTAAAAAAATGGAATGAGGCATTAGAGTAAGATATTAGAGGAAAATGTTTGAGTAAGTACATGTATCTAGCACTTTTTTTGAAAAACAGCTACAACTGTATGCTAAGCTGAAAGCATGTTTTTTGTTATCACCATACTTAATTATATAAGCAAACAAACAAACAAACCCAGGTGGAATCTAAGGTTTGGAGAAGAGCTATAATTAAGCAAATTTAAAAAAACTCTCCACAGTGTGGGAAAAACAGACCTTGAACATGGATGATGATGATTTTAATAAATGTAAATCACTTTCCCTGCTTCCCCCTAACAGGCTGTGTAAGTCAGCTGATAGTGGACAGAAGAGAGTTGGTCCTTGACAGCGCCCGTACCAGGGTCGGTGTGGAGCAGTGTCCTACGTGCGAGGTCAACCCCTGTGCTAATGGAGGAGTGTGTGAGGAGGCCAGGACCGAGCAGGGGTACCGCTGCCGTTGCCCCTTTGGCTTCACCGGCACCAACTGCGAAGAGGTGGCTAATTACAGATGCGTACCAGGTAGGTTGCTTTAATAAAAGCTATTTATTATTTATTCATTGATGCTTTGAAATATCTCTGATTGATAAAGGCCCACATGTAAATGTACATGAATGATTTGCAATATGTTATGTCAAGTACATTAAGTGTACACCTATTGTTACTTGACTTACTTTTTGTGTACTATTTTTCATGTTCTCTTAATTGATAGTGGAGATTTGGTGAAGATGTAAAAAAACATCCTTTTTGCATCAATATTGAGTTTATTTTACAGTCATTGTGAATACGCAAATTACAGTGATTGTCTGGAATAAATGCATGAACTTCAGAATGTGCACTAATTTAGTCTCACACATAGGCAATCGGTTAAGGTCCTCATGATGACTAAGGTTATAAATGGTAAAGGCGTACATAGATATTCAATATAATTTAGATTATGGTTTTTCAACAGTACATTATGAAATATGAAGTATGTAACCTCAACCTTTGACCTTTGACATCTGTGTTTGACCTCGCATAGGAATCTGTGGAGAAGGCCAGTGTGAGGAATCATCTGGACTCTCGGGCTACATCTGTAACTGCCCCGTAGGACGAACAGGAACCAGGTGTGAGCTAGGTAAGAACGCTGCATGTTTCTAGCGGTGTGTTCCATCGTAGCTTAGGTACCAACCCAATGTAGTCTTAGAACGATTTGTACCTGTGCATGATTACTTCTTTTCATGGAACCGTTCTGAGTGGCAACCGTGTGATACGGTTACCTTTACTTCATGTCGGTCCAGGCCACCATGTTTTTTTAAGAAGGAATTTTTTTTTCTCACTTCAAATATGTGTAGTTAATAGTTACCTTGATAAATTGGGCATGTATCCATATTCCATGGGATGCGATCTTAATGATAGGGCTAGCTTTATCTTAAACGTACAAATGTTTGGTCCAAACATGTTGTACAACATACAAAGTCTGGGGCAGGATTTGAAGCTAATGGTGTGAGCAGGAGTACATGTAAATGTCATTTTTTTTGAAAAAAGAATGGTATCCAATTGGGGGTCAGGGGGGGGGGTGTCTACAATGACTGTTAATGTAAGGAACCTTTGAGATTTTTTTCATCATTAGGTACTGCATGATTATAATTGCATGCCTATTCAGTTTGTTGGAAGATATATATTTCTTGTATGAATATGTAATTGATGTAATCACTTACTGTTTAAAACAAAAAATAATGAAAGGAAAAGGGTCATTCGATTGAGTGCGTTGCCTTAAAACAACTTTTTAAAACTTGTTCTACAGTTTAGTCATTCAAGTATATGAACACGTAGTATGTTCGCAAGTGTTGTACATGTATATCATATATGTTGATTGATACTCATTTAAATATCACTGAATATTCATGTTTATCCCACCAACCAGCGAGCGACACTTCAGGCTCATCAGCCAATGACAACAACAACGACAGGCTCCTTGCCGATCATGGTATAACTTGCCTTCTCTTTCTGACGAATGAAACAAATCAAATAAAACCAAACTTATATGATTTTATTTGCACCTCTTCTTGACAGAGTTTTTTTTCCTTTGCTGCAAACTGATGCGTTTTGTATCCTGCACTGTGTTCCAATAACTAGTTATGTTGCTCTCCTTGTTAAAAATGTACTGAAAACAGCTTTCCCATTTGTGTCTCAACCACTGATCTCTGTTAAATGGTATGGATAGCTCGCATCTCCATTTACCTGAGGCCTCTCCACCACCATTTTGCTACTCCACTGAATACCAGGAACAGCCATTGGTTGCTGAAGTGTCATTCTGCCAATGTGCAGTTCCGTTATTCGGGTCAGGCATACATTGGGAGTAGTAAAATGGATGTGTGGTGACCTCCTATGTGTGTATAGACTGATGAGCAATCCATACTTTAGAGATCAGTGGTATCAACTGAGTGCTCATTACTTCTCCATTCCCTCATTAATTTCAAACACTTCTTCACCTGAATCACATATGAATTTCTTTTCTTTAATTGATTTTTTATCCAGTCGTGAACAAACATGCATTCATAGACTGAAATACTCTATGTTTAAAAAAAAAACCATTGATCAAAATTAACAGGAAAATGAAATCTTGGAACATTTTAGATATGACAATGCTACATATTGGATGATGGAACATGTATCCACATCAAAGCATTTTTAAAACTTATAAACGAGGAAGGCAACATACATTCCATCGATGTTGGGATTGATTTAAACCTCATATTCTGGGAATTGAGGGCATTCATCCTTTAACAAACTTTCTAATCATTTCAGAGATTCCACTGTGTATATAATCCACAATCTACTCATATCATAACGGTCCGTGGGTTCCAGTTTATCGTTTCATTTTTATTTTTTTACAGTTTCGCTGATCATCATTTCAAATATCTGTACAAAACACAAATTTATATTACAGTTTTGGACAGTATGAGACGCACATCAATAATTCCCTGGTTTTGTTGTTGTTGTTGCAATTTTATCTATTTTATTTTAGTGTTTTGGCTATATTTGTGTTTTTTGTATTAGTCTTTGATATTCACCTTAATCTGTGACCTCCTGTTTTGAAGGAAAAACAAAGGACTCGCACATGTATTGTACACTAATTGTACGCTAATTATATTTTTAGGCCTAATGTACCCCCAGCAGTAACTTGATTAATTTGATAAGATTAATTTGTAGATTTAACATTCCCCTTTTTAACTCAAATGAACTTGTGAAATCCTAAAACTGAGCAACATATATACTCACAAACATAACAACCCTCTGATAAAACACTAAATCTTATATGTCCATGAAATGTAAATGAGCTTTTGTTATGATTAATTGTGATGTTTTATCATTTTTTAATGTTTTATTTCTAATAATGTGTATTTTGATTGTGAAATCATAGCATTTACTCTTTGATTTGTTTTTGTTGTTGTGCTTTTGTTGCTGTTGCCTATATTCAGTCATATATGTGGAAGTATAATTTAGGGAGAGTGTAGAATTTTGGTTTGTTTGCATGACTTGTTTTTTAATTTTGTTTTAATTTTGGTTTCCTACAAAATTTGCTCAATGGAGGGCAAATTTATTTTTCTTTGTTGGTATTTCTCTTTCATTTATCCTTATTGCAGTGTTGTTTTTTATACTAAGTTTAGGCTTGTTCCTAATATAGTTCCACATACATTTTATTTTGTTTTACATGATCTATATTTTTAAATGTTATTGCGTCAACACTTTTTCATCAGTGGGAAAATGAGCCATAAATAAGAAACATGATGTTTTAAAATGAAGGTTTTTTGTTAAAAAGAATAACAACAAATTGGTGATGCATTATCAGTTACGATAATGAAATCGTAAAGCTAGATGTTATATGTTATATATCTTATTTTTGTGTCCCTAATAATGCACTAAATCAGCATGAATAACAAAACAAAAAAAAATAATATATCTATTTCTGATAATTTTATTTTAACCTGCTCCCAATTTCAAAATGCTCCCTAAACCTTGAATTGATTTGCTTTGTAATTCCAGAGCAAAAAAATAAATAAATAAAAGTAAAGAATATGATGGCTGTTTGAACTGAAAAACCTGTAATACAGTAGTTCCTAAAGCTGTTGGTGTATACATAACTTTAGACAATTTTAAAAGTTTACAGTTTAAAAACCCTTAGCATTTTGATAACCAGCATACATATTTTGGTAGTTTAATTTGGCTGTGTAGGTAAAGAAATTATAATTGCTTTGTGTAGCAGCGAGCCATTTGTTTGTGCTGTTGAACAACTAAATTTTTTGAGATCGTTATGTTTAATTGAGATATTTGTGATCATCTTATCCCATGACCCCAAGAATTGCTTTGTGAATGCAGTACGACTTTCCAAGATTAAGAAAATAGATAATTTTGATATCTTGTTAAAACTTTTATATTAAAGCCACACTGTCCTACTTGTAGCTACTTGCTCCCTCTATATAGAAAACAATGCCTCATCAGTGACCATTCGTCCCCCATGATCCTCTTTTTCTTATGTTAATTGAGAGCTGAGTTGATGAGATAACCACCTGTCCAGTGACCTTGCAGGGCGGTCTAATCCCTCATGTAAACTAGTACAGATAAGCTTTAATACAGTTATATCCAAAGTATGGAGAGTTTCTCCAATTCTATCCATTAGGGTGCAAAATAGGAAAAATTTCAGGGATTTAAAAAGTTTTCATATAACATATGCTTGCCATATTTGTATAACAACTTTTTTTGTGTTTATGGAAGGATGATCACATTGTTTTTGTTGCAATTGTTTCATATTCTGTTATCCAACTTCTGTTCTTATGTTTTTAGTTCCAAGCATCCCATCCTTCAAATATGTTTTTACCTCCTTGTTTTGTTTTTGTAGTACACGATGTACATGTACTTCATAATTTCCCCCCAAACTTTGTGCAGCAGCTGAGGCCAGCTTCATGTTTACACGCAGAGTGCATGCCCGCCTACCCATTCAACGCAGCTCTAATATCTTATTATTTTCTTGTTTTCAAATATCAAAATGCAGATTCTTCTCTTTGTTTTTTCTTCACATACATGTACTGCTTTCACTTTTCAAAAATGAGATGGACACCATTTTATCTCCATATATTTTGTATGATTTAAGATCGTACAATATTATTTTTGCATCTTAAGGCTTAAACAAACTTGGGGCTGTAAACTGCTTTGATATGAAAACTGCCATAAAAGAAAACAAGATAAACACAAATTCTTTATCTTATCTAATAAAGCACAATCAGGGATTATGTTTCGGGGTTATTGGTCTTTAATCGTGTTTCTTTACCCCCTCCCTCACAACCTAACCTCTTGCTGTTCATCTACACCTGAGTTATACTGCTGCAGTTTGTTTGAAGCAGTTTACTGCACCTTGTCTGAATGGGCCTTGATTTATTCACAGTATAAATGATGTTATTCTTCTTATTGCTCATCTTGGGTCATTCACATTGGGTGGTATCATCCTGGATTTTGTTTCTTTTCTTCAAATCTTCATCAGCTGGTTTGGGATGGTGTATCAATGGTTTCATATAGTATATTTTCCATATCACATGTAGCCCAGTTCAGCCTACAAAGATAATTCCGGTGTAGAGGTATACTCCCCATGAAGAGGGGAATACATGTATTTACAAGTACATGTGCATTCCACTTTAACAAGTTTCAAGGAAAATTGCAGGAAATTATAATGATACCAAATGGACCAACAACATGTTAAAGGAAACATAAGTGCACTTTGATTACATTCATAGAAAATATAATTTTCAATCATATTAAAAGTGATATTTTTGTCTTGTATTTTGCTGAATGAAGAAAAAGGGTCAGGAGTCTGAACTGGGTTACATTTTCATTAAACTTTGGGAAATTGGCATCTGGCGTTACCACTCATCCATGTATCTTGTTTTCAAACTCTATGCAGAAAGTTTTCAGTAACATTTTCCAAAAACCTCTCTATTACAAAGAAAAGGCAGAAATAGTGCAAAAATTCTTATTTCTTACTTTCATTCAAGCACAAATCGGATGTATCTTATATGCAGATTCGTTTTTTAAGAAAAATTATATATTTATTGGAAATTCTTATTTCTTACTTTCATTCAAGCACAAATCGGATGTATCTTACATGCAGATTCGTTTTTTAAGAAAAATTATATATTTATTGGAAATTTTTACTTTCAAGCAAAAACATTCTTATTTCTTACTTTCATTCAAGCACAAATCTGATGTATTTTATATGCAGATTCGTTAAAAATTTTTTTTTATATATTTATTGGAAATTTTTACTTTCGAGCATATTTGTTTTCTTCATTATACTCTTCTACAGAATATATTGGCCAAGCACCTTTTTATAACTGAAATAAAAATTGTTAGAAACTTTGATAGATTGAATTATTGAAATTGCAGTAAAATAAATTTTCCACCGTCTTAATGCATTTAACAAGAATATGACATTATTCCTTTTTTAGGTTCTATTCTTTTCAAAGCTCTTTTGTGAAGACTTGTGCCTTTAAATCATTTGGGTTGCTCTTCAAAAGTAACAGTTTTTAGTATTGTTCATCAGTGTTATATCTTTCGATATTGTTTATTTGGCAAATCAAAATACGAGGAAATACAAAGAAAGAATATACAAAAAAAAAGAAAAACCATACTTGAAGATGAGAGGATAATAATGTGACCCCCTAAGAGTAACAATAAGGTTGTCAGGGGTAAGGCAACAAAACTGAATCTCCAGACCCTTAAAGTGCTGCATTCCATTCCAATTCATATCCTAATGCAAACCAAACCAAAAATCATTCAATTTTAAAGGTTTGCCAATTGAAGACCCATCCTTCCAGGGAGACTCGTACCTCTCCTATCCTGGACTGACGTCCAACCACCGTCAGGTCCAGATCGCTATGATGTTCAAAGCCAGGTCCATCGAGGACAGTCTGCTCCTCTTCAACGGACAGGGTCTGAGGGGAAAAGGCGATTACATCTCGCTCTTCATTAAAGACGGAAAGCTGGTCTTCCAGTATGATAGCGGAAGCGGTATGTCACTGTTCTAATTTTCCATGATTTTTTTAAAATAAACAATATTAAACTCTCAATAGGCTAATTCATAGGGCAGAGACAAAATAACCAAGAATAATCATAAAATTTGACTCACTTGGTTACGAGATGGTTCTCCACTTTTGTTATACAAATTAAAATTGAATTGACCGCCACTTAATAACAATTTGTTTATACATACCAGATTTTTCATGAGAGTTGGTAGTTGATGATGAATGTAGGCTCCCTGCATGTTGAGAAAGCATGTACATGCCATGGATAAAGTAATATTTTAGGTACTTGATAACCAAGGATAAATGTCTTACATGGCCCAATGCATTACCATTGCTTCATCACCAATACACTAGGGTATTCATTTGGTTTTGAACCGGACATTTACTGATTGACTGCTACTCATGTATTGAACCAACATACTTATATATATCGAACCAACATACTGATATGTACATGTACTTCCTTTTTACAACTGATCATGAATTTGTATTATTTTTTACATGGAAAAAACAACACAAGAATGTACATGTATGCGTGAAATAGGTGTTTGAGTGAATGCAGCAGTTCATATTTCATCCACTCAATTGTCCATTTCTTGGGTCCATTTGACCGTAAAAAAAATTGGAGAACGAAGAGCTTTTTCTGTAGGATGTTAGTTACAGGATACATTTATATCTACAGATATGGGAAAATTGAGCATTAGCTGTTATAAATCAGATGTAAACCCACAGCTGCCAAGGATAGTTATATAAGAATACAAAATGATAGAATGGATAATGCAGCATTGATTACCGGTATATTAAAGTAGGTGGTTGTACATCATAGTAGGGGTGGAAATTATGATTGTATCAAATTGAATTGAATTGGATTGGTTTATTACAAAAACACATCAAACAAGCAGCTCACAGGCCGAAAATGTTCAATTTACAAACAAATTAAAAATATATAGAGATATAAACACATACAAAACTAAAATAACATATTCAATGTCCGAAACCTCCCCACCCAACAGGTGCAGCAATTATTGAGAGCACCAAGACAATGGAAGCTGAGCGATGGTACACCATCGTGGCCGAACGCAACCTCCAGGATGGCTCACTACAGGTGGACGACACCGAGGCGGTCAAGGGACGATCGCCAGGCAGCAGCCGAGGCTTGAACCTTAGACTTCCTCTCTACCTTGGAGGCATTGACAAGTTTGAAGAGGTGCCGCAGAGGCTTGGTGTCACCAAGGGCTTTGATGGTTGCATTACAGAGGTGAGATTAAGTGCACCATAGAATGGGATGTCTTAAGTTTTCTTGCATTTGGGAACTGAACAAATGTAGAAATACAGTGGTAGCACTCCTATAAAGCCCTGATGAAAAATGCATTCAGTCAGACTGAAATATTGTCATCATTACTATTATGCTGTTGTTGGCTATTACATTGTGTTTTGGTTCTGACTGACCAGCGGTCTGTTCTTTGACATCTTGGACTTAAAATTATGGAGAGCCATTTGTATTCTTAAAATAAAATATATTCAAAAACGAAAATTAAAGTATTTTAGACTTTTTATAAATTCCTCGTCAAGAACATGAAATCTCCTTGATAATAGAAAATATGAATGATTTGATTGAACATTTAATGCCTTTCCATAAATGTTAAGTCCAACTTAAAGATAAGTTCAACTTAGGATCTTTGTGAAACACCCAGGAGATACAAGTTAATTCCCTCCTGGCTTCAGCAGATGACGGGTACATGCCAATATAATATTGACTAATTATTTCCTAATAATTTCAATGAATGATCCTTCAGGTGGAAATTGATGGTGAACCATTGGATCTGGTAGAAGGAGCCAGTGCCAGTAATAACATAGAGGACTGTGGAGAGAATTTGTTGTGTCAGAAGGGAGAGTGTTTGAATGGAGCGTCTTGTACCCCTTCTCCTGATAACCTGGAGTATTCCTGTACCTGTGCACCTGGATTTACAGGTAAGAATGCAGAATTCGGTTGAACTTGGTTTGGCCTTGAATGGTTCAGTTCAGTTCAGTTCAGTTCATTTCAGTTCAGTTCAGTTCTGTTCAGTACAGTTTAGTTTAGTTTAGTTTAGTCAGCTCAGTTCAATTCAGTTGAAGTCGTTTTATTTGAGTTCAGTTTAGTACAGTTCAGTTCAGTTCAGTTCATTTCATTTCATTTCAGTTCAGTTCAGTTCAGGTTGTTCCATTTGAATTCAGTTAAGTTCATTTCAGTACAGTTCAGTGCAGCCCAGTTCAATTCAGTTCAGGTCGTTCCATTTAAATTCAGTTCAGTTCAGCTCAATCCAGTTTAATTCAATTCATTTTACTCAATTTCAGATTAGTTCAGATCATCAGTTCGGTACAATTCAGTTCGGTTTAGTTAAGTACAGTTTAGTTCAAAACAGGTTACTTTACTTCAGTTCAAATCACTTCAGTTCAATTCTGGTCATTTCAATTCAAATCTGTGCAATACAGTTCAAATCCGTTCAATTCAGTTCAGTTTAGTCCCATTCAGTTTAGTGCATTTAAGTTTTACTTACATGCTTTTCAAGTTCCTTCTTTCTCTTTACTCCACTTACTTAAATGTACATTTAAGTACATTTTAGTTGTTTGGTGTAGTTGAGTTCAATTCATTTCTTCCGATAGGCAATTCAATTCACTTCTGCCTGATTACAAAATAGAATACCAAGTTGTCCATTTTTCTTCCTGTCTATTCATCTCAGGTCGTCATTGTGAGTCTGAGGTTGGATCATGTAATGTTGAGCAACCGTGCAAGAACGGAGGTCGCTGTGAACCCGTCGATGGGGGTTACATCTGCCTCTGTACACTAGGCTTCTCAGGAAATATGTGTGAAAATGGTGAGTGCTACAACATTCCTCTTTGATGTGTACCAATCGCCAACATTCATTTTGTTTTATATGTTAGAAGTTCCATGTGGCTATAAAAGTCTGAGCTTCAAATATTATTTCTTTGAAGAGATAATGCACATTTGAAAACACTCTCAATGAACGTAAAAGCAATTTGTGAGTAGACTGCTTGACACATTGGTACGTGATTGCTTTGAATAGGGCCCCTGTGGAACCCACGTCAGACTTGAGTTCTGTAAAACCTATGGACATGTATCTCTCCCTTCTGCTTAATCTTGTCTTCTTCTTCTATCCCTCTTTCTTAATGCTTTATTTGTATAATCTGCTCTTCCTTCTGTCCATCTCTCTCTCTCTTTCTCTCTC
>BEXV01001576.1:7081-21284 GCA_003118195.1 Hemicentrotus pulcherrimus
ATGCGCTATTTGAAATGTATCAAAATTTATCGGGAGTACCAATGAATTTTTATTTTCATTTTTTCTCAAAAGCAGAAGTGTTTTAGGGGCTAATTTTGTTAGTGCTTATTATACATCCACAGGGGCATCCAAATAAATAAAAAATGTAAAGAATCATTATCCACCAATTTTTCAAAATTTCCAAAACTTTGTATTACCTTTAAGTATTGGCTGAAATATAACCATCTGAATAGATATACATGTATGTCCAATGGGTACTCAGTGTTACATGTACATGTATATGCTCTGGCTCCTAATGGTTAATAGGAGCCAGAGCAAATAACACTGAGTTCCTATGGGAAATCTTTTTATTTAGATGGTATATCTCGGCCAGTACTTAACATATTAAATTGGTTTTTCGACATTTGGACATTATTTTTGATGCTCTTTCGGAAAATGAAGAAAAAATTGAGAAATTCTAAAAATTGATTTTTATGACGTCACAGCTTCGGTTCTCTATAGCAATACCTCTGTTTTTTTTTCTTTTAAAACCCTTAAAGGGCTGGGGCAGAATCTACCCTGCCCCTATCTTTTTTGTACCAATTAATTTCATTTCAAACAAAGTTGTGTAGTGTCAGAACTCGCCCATTGTTTTGGACCTTTTAGCTCTCTTGGAAATCACATCTGGAGACTCAAGGAAAAAGTTTGAGAACCCCTGCACTATTAAAACTATCTGAAAATGGGTAATTTTCCCTTCGATGTTTTTATGTGGCCTATAAACTTTAAATTCAGTGCTATCGTCTGTATCAATATTGTCCTTTTAGAATCTAGATTCTCACTTCAATAGGGTTATGACCTCGATTTCTTGACACACTTTTGTTCTCTTACATAAACACTTTGTTTATATTGAGGGTGTGTTGATCTGTTTTGGTTTTTCCAGGCGCTTTGTGCCTAATGAAATGGGTTCAGTTTTGGAGGACAGTCTACCCTAAAAGATGTACATGTAGTCATGTACAAGTTGTTACACGTACGTACTGTACCTATAAAATCATTATTTATTTTTCATGTATTTAAGTATTTGATTTGGGGCATCCATGTATCCAGGCACCTGTTAGTATTCACTGAGCTTTGACAAAATATTTTATGAGATACATATACATGTACAGAAATTTAAAGTCTATTTACAGAAATGTAAAGTCTATGTGTACGTCATTAAAAAAGATTAAGGGGTTTTGCTGCGCCATATATATGAACAAGGATTGGTTGTGTATTGAACAAAACCCAGGAAAGGTCTAAAGCTCATTCTGTTCATCATGAAGCTTGCATGTACATGTACCCCTACATGTACTTGTACTTGTATAATTGCAGCTATGAAAGTACATGTATGTACATATGTACATGTAAATTGACAGTTTGACAATTACACTTAACATCTAAATTATTCAAAACCTTACCAAATTTGTGTAATTTTTTTAAGTACGGTATGTAAATTTTTGTTTGTTTTGTGATTTATGTTTTTTGGGAATGTGACATATTAAAGCTTACATCAAAAATTATCCAACAAAGGCCCTGATTCAACCAGTCCACCTATGCCCTTAAAGGGATCGTTTAACAATGTTAAATCTGAGATACATGGCCATACGTGTTATCAGCGTCTGTGCTATGATGTAATATTGAAGCCCTAAAAAAATTGTGCTTCAAAATGATCAAGAAGTGCCTCAAAAAAGTAAAAATCTTTGAGTGACCGGTTTTACCATACTCGTTTTCCCCAATAGACTGTAGTGTTATGAAAACCATCAGGGTAATGGTTTTCAAAATTTGTAATATCAATCATTAGTATCTTGATAATCAGACAGGCGATCGGCTTGTAAAAGTCACTGGGTTCCTGACTGACCTAAAGGTTTATAATTAATTATTGCATCATGAGCTACATGTAAATCCAGAATATGTTTTCAGAATCTGAGACAAAGTTACCGGATCACTTTTAAACCAACTAATGAAATTTATAGGGGGTATGAATGATGTCATTGTTAACTGATACACATGTCCTAATATATATATTATATACATGTATATATATGTAAATAAACCAGCATCCTGTTTTTTAACATGTAAATCAATGACAAATAAACTCAAGAGTGTATAGAATATTTTTAGTTTCATTTTTAATGGAACTAATATGGAAGCAAATCAACATACATGTACATGTATGTGTTTACCTGTAAAGCTATGTGAACAAGGAACAAGGAACAAGGAAGAAGGACAAAAAGCAGGAGGAGGAGGAAAAGATAGAAGAAGGAAAAGATGAAGGAGGAAAAGATAGAAGAAGGAAAAGATAGAAGAAGAAGGAAAAGATGAAGGAGGAAAAGATAGAAGGAAAAGATAGAAAGAAAGAAAGAAAGAATGGAGGGAGGGAGGGAGAAAGGGAGGGAGAGAGGGAGGGAAAGAGAGAGGAAGGGAGGGAAAGAGAGAGGGAGGGAGAGAGAAAAAACAATGAAACAAAGAAAGAAAGGAAAAGAAGAGGAGGAGGAGAAAAGGTAGAAGGAGAAGGAGAAAACTTACAGCTGGATTGCTATTTGCATGTGTACATGTACATTACACCACTTTGATAGGTGATGATAAAAAACTACCATCTCGACCTGTAATCTAATTAACCAGCCTCATTTAACCAATAATAGTATATAAGTCAAAATAAAATTGTACTAAATTTAATTAAAAAGAAGACAAGATGACACCAGTACCGGTAATTCAAATATGTGAAGAGCTACACTATGGACAGGTCTCTTGTAGAGTTAGAGCACAAACTCTAATTTGACATTTAAAAGAGATACACTAACTGTACAGTGTCTGCATACAGTTAACAACCCCTTTAGATTTGATGTTTTTTTTCTTCTTTTTTTTTGTATTAAACTCTAGAATGTAAGTTGGACTTGTTGAATTAGTGCTTTGTTGAATACTATTATGTGATATAATCTTTAATAATACATAATCAAGAAACATTAATCGGGATTAATCATTATTTGATATACTTAAACAAAAACCGGTAAGGGTATACTTTTTAACCGTGTAGAGTCCAGCCTCGATATGACCTACATGTACAGTCATGTTTCTAGACCATACAGTAATTTATCGGTTCAATATTCCACTGCAGTATTATAATGTGGGGAGACAGGGAAAGCCTTAAAGTGTGGCATGCAAGCTGCTATACATGTATGTACTGTATACCCCTTGGTGCCCAAGAAGACGAACTGTCATCATAATGTTGGCGATAGGCACATAATCGTTCAATATTCTACCACAGTACACAGGCCTGTCCTCATCAGCTCCAGTTTGCCAAAAACCTGCTATTTAAACTATCCTGATCCCAAATTATCCAGTTAATTTGCATCTTCATCATCCCGAAGTTGCAATTAGCAGGATATTTGGTCGAAAAAATATCACAAGAAATCTAGGTCTTGTTTCCAAAATATCCTGCTATTTGAAAAAAAAGCGGGCTAATTTGCGCCCGTCTGAGCTACATGTACTTTGTGATAAGCGTATCGGTCTGGTGAGGACGCAGTCTCTAGCTTTGGGATAATAACCTGAGTCTGAAAATAGCAGGTTATTTGGCAAACTCAAGCTGATGAAAACGGGCCTAATTTCCTAGCACAGTACATTATATGATACTGGTGGGGAGTATGGGGAAAGCCTTACAATGAAATGCATGCATTTGCATGCTGCCGTATTAAACATGCTCCAATTCTCCCCCACACGTTCTAGGTCGAGCATAAAACATGTTTTTCAATGCAGTACCTAGTCACAGTATTGATTTTCTAGGCAGTGTGCCAAACTTTGATCTAATTATTTGCATTGTGGTTATTAATAATTTGGAGAGTTTCTGGATTGTTTTGTAAAAGGTTTAAATTATGGGATATTGATATATCATTTTCATAGTCAATCTATTCTGTTTGTGTTTTATTTCTGTGCTTTGTTATCTTTACCCGCCTGTACAGTACTTAAGAAAAAAAAAGTTTATACATTTTCCTAGATACAGTTCACTGTGAGCAATTTGAGCATGTTTATTGTTGTGTATACATGTACACATGTTACATTGTATCTAATTTTATAATATTTCTTAATTGAATTTTTTATTGCATACAGTATTTATAAAAGGTACACTGTATATCATCAGATTCAATCAAGCACAATGTGCACCATCTCCATTCCCTGGGGAGTATTACCATCAACATGTACTGAATATGGTCACCGTGAGGGTACATGCCATATATGGCAATTACTATTAAACATAAAGGCATTCGTAATCCATCAGGTGGAATGGCAAAAGTAGATAAATGCCTTGCCAAAGCCCAAAGGAAGTTAGTGCCATGTCGGGATCGAACCCATGACCTGTGCATTTCAAATCCCTTGCTTAAAGATGAAGTTGAGTTCTGGTCATGCGATTGCATTGTGAAAGAAACGGTGTGGAATCTATCAGAAAAGGTTGATCATGTAGCATATAAGAATTTGTGTGTATTTCAAGGTTCTGGAATCATCAAAATGATAAGAAATTTGGTAAAGTTACAAACACTGTACACAGAAAGATGTATATGGGACTACACGAACACGTGGCGAAAAAAACCTCCCCCCCGAGTTTTACGATAAACATGACATATTTAGAATATGAAGGCATTTGAAGAGCCATGCTTTTCAGGGAACATGTCTTATCTGATGTTCTTCCACACTTGCATAATAACAAATGATAAAGTTCACGAATTATTTTTCACCTCTTCCCAGAACTCAACTTTCTCTTTAAAACTATTTAACTACAACACCTCCACATACATGTCCATATACAGAAATTCCAGATAATATGTGCATACTTGTATGCCATATACTGTAGGCCAACTATTGTACATTGTATTTCATTACTCATGCACTGTGCACAGTCATGTATGCATCGGCTATGTGTTGAATGAATAGGCTCTGTTTATTTTTGTATGACTCTGCTCAGGGTTGTCTATGACAAGCCCAGCTAACAAAGAGACAGGGATTTCCCCCTTTTGACACGCCCACTCTATCAATGCCACAGCCTCCAGAGAACAATAGACTGCAAGTGTGAGAATCAATGGTTGTTCTAATTCTCTCTGTCTGGCTGCACAATTAAACTTGAGTGTTGTCTTAGGCGCCATTTACACAGCCCAAACCAGACCTGCCAACCAGTACGATTAAGTCGTATTTCGTACGATTTTTAGAAGCAAATACGACAGTACGATTTTCCTCAAAAAACAATTTTCAAAAAAAAAAAAAAAATGCCCATTCTGTCTTGTAAAGTATCCTGCAAGCATCTCACATCTGAGTTTGGGGATGTTCATTGATTAATCTAACACAACAGTCGTGACGAAATCACGCATATTCAACCAATGATCCATATAAAAATTTCTTCCTGTATAAAGTAGGAACTGAAATGTATTAAGAGGCATTCATCCGCGTAACAGTCCGTGTTATTTTTAAGAATACAACTTATGTCATTAAAATGCAACTTTTGGAAATAAAGAATACAGTTTTTGAACTCCAGAGGTTGGCAGGTGTGCAAAACACCATTTTGAAAAATGATTGATTTTTTAATATGTCAATGTAAAAAAGGTACACAGAGATTCTATCATTCTACCTCTTCCTCAGAAGTATTTGTTTCAGTCTTTAGCTGCCATTTAAAATGTATGTTTTTAATCAATAAACCAGTCCAAATTCAATTCAATCCACTCCTGTTTGCAGCTCAACGAAAGTATACATGGCATTTCAGTCCGCCAATGTACAAATGTACACAAGGATTCTGCCAATGCCTTACAAGTATTCATGTTCCAGGCCTACTGTTTAAATTGTTGTATGTTCAGAACCATGATGGCGTTAACACTGTGTATTAAACGCCCTTCTGGCTCAAAACGGACGATTTGTTTGTAGAGCTTCCAAGCTAAGGCCCCCCATAGTAAATGGATCTGTGGGTGAATTGTGTGCTACATGTACTGTAGAAATTTGGCTGTAGATGGATGAACATGAAAGCTTCTGATGAGTGACGGAGATTTATGGTGAACATACAGTGGCTTTCATATTTTGGGGTGTGTTCCAAGCTGAATTCATCATGGGGAAAGGGGACATAAGTCACATAACACTACTAATAATCATGATGATTATGGATATAACAAGAAATTCTTCAATATACAGAGGAAAAAGGGTTGGGTGAAGGAAAGATATTTATTATACGATTTTACAACCATAAGAAAGTTGATGAATGAATGGGTCAAAACAAAATACATTGTTTATATGATATTACAACCATTATACTTGTTTTCTTCATTTAGAAATTAACCATTACAGTTGTTATTTCCTTGATGGCAAAGGTTAGAGGTACATGTACATGTAGATGTGAAATGGATGTGTACATTACAAGCATGTAATCAAGAGCCCTGTTTTCATCAACTTGAGTTTGCGAAATAACCTGCTACATGTATTTTAACTATCCAGATCACAAATTATCCAGTTAATGTACGTCCTCATCAACCCACAGTTGCAATTAGTGGGATATTTGTTCAAGAAAATATCCCGAGATATCTTGGTCTTGTTCCCCAAATATCCCGCTATTTGGGAAATTGTGGGCTTATTTGCGCCCGTCTTAGCTAAAGTGTAGGTTGTGATGAGCGTATTGGTCCGGTGAAGATGCAATTTCAAGGTTTCGGGATAATATCCGAGTCTGAAAATAGCGGGTTATTTGGTAAACTCGAGTTGATGAAGACAGGCCTATTATACTTGACAGGTTCCATTATAGCCCTCCAAAGCAATCATTCATTTTCAAGGTTGCTGAGATGAATGATTTATAACTTTTCAGCCATTGCAGTCCCCAAAATGAAATATGCATGACACTTTGACAGTTTAGGGTTCTTTCGATTTATGGCCTGTCATTTCTAGTTTTCTGAAAAGAAGAATCTGTGCTTCTCTGTATTTCTAATACTACATGTACAGTATACAGTCAAACCTGCTTACACAATGATTTTAATTTACAAGTACATGTACATGTACAGGTAGTCCTAATATTTTAATATTAGCAATAATATTGGGTTCTTGTATAGCGTTCATATAGATCTGTCAGACTTGACGCTCCTGGAGCTCCTGACTTTCAATTCACTGAACTTGATTCATGTTACATGTACATTGTACATACGTTTTGGACATGTTAGGAACAGGTGCGCTTAACGAAAGAAAAAATGCATGTGTATAGAAATAGAATAGATTTGTATCTTTCCGTTTGTTTTGAGATGCCGTCTACTCATTGGAGGATCATTGCTTGCTATCAAATAAAACCATTTACTGCTTTGTTTGCACGAATTGGAAATTGGCGTCATTGTAAGTAGGTACTTGTACCGGATGCAATATCATTTTGTAACAATGATAAGGGTGATAAAAGATGAGGATCTAATGAGGCGTTCGCACTCGAGAAAATGTAGTACACACCAATACAATACATGTACATGCTACAGGTACATGTACATAGTCAGCTTTTTCTGAACCATTCCACACCTTTTCTTTCACAATGCAATCGCATGACCAGAACTCAACTTTTATCTTTAACGTCATCATTAAAGAAAAAATAACGCCTTGGTTTAATGTCCGTCATATATTTGAACAAGCTTTTAAGGGCACATAACAATTAATAACAACTGCCGCCAGTCACATCATTGTGCCGACTGCCAACAATATATATCATTATATGTCTCGCCCAGTTGTAATGTTTTCATTCAATGCGATGTTCCTACGGGTGATGGTCCCCAATTCTTCGTCAGATTGTTGTTTGAACAAGGGTCAAATCTTCTTTTTGTTTGAAGGCATTTAGACTTGAAGACATTCATTTATTTGTTACTGTACATGCATGTGTATGTGTAGCATTAGTATTACTCGAAATAACGTTGACACCCTATTACACCAAATACTGTATGTGTCCATACAATGAACATGTACATGTACAATACATTTCATTCAGCCAAGCCACATGAAAAGGCACATTGGCATTGTGATGATTTTCGGTTCATCATCTGTTTACCAAAGCCAGAGTTTTGCCCGATATTATTCATAATTGTTTGTCTTTGTTCTTTGTAATACTAGATAGTGCTGGGTTTTTTACTAGTAAATACATTCAATTGCAGTGGTGTGAAATGGTACAATGTACATGTACATGTATGGTGTATTTCATTCAACCAAATGTGTCTTGGCACTGATGATTTGATGTCAGGCATCTGTTTACCGAAGCCAAAGAACTTTGCCCAATATTATTGTTTGTTCTCTGATTTGTGTGTGCTTTAGGTTTTGTTTGACATAGAGACCTTGTTTGGTTTAAGAGAGATTAATTAATCAGTGTTGCCTCTAAGGATTATTTATAAACTGACACGGAATAATTTTCCTGGTATCGCATCGCAATTTGCTATGCATTTTTGCATGACTGTTATACAAAATATCTTTTGTGTAGCAGTTTTCTTCCATAGAAATGTACAGTATTTCATTTGAAATATTTATCCAACAGATGAAATTGCTAATTAAAAAATTTGAGGAAAATTATTCCCTGTGACATACCCTCACCACGTTTTGGAGCTTTACATGTATACATGTAAGTATGTCTAGTTGGAGTTGAGAGAGCTTAGAGTTTCACATTTCACATGTAGATTCAATACAGATAACAAAATAAACATACCGGGGTACGTAAAAAATGTTTGTCCCAGAAAGTATTCAGTGCACTGATTCAACCAAAACACCTTTAATTCTTCAGCTTTGAAAAACACAAAGAACATTTATAAGCTTTGCAATCCTTGAATAGGCTACACAGAGCAATTTTAAAATCTTTGTTCATATTTTCATCTTTTCGACTGCATTATTGCCTGTGTGTGTCTCATAATCATAGAGACATTACATGTACATCTTTTGTTTGACAATGTAGCAATTGTTGCCAATTTGCAGAACAGTATGTGATCAATTTAGGCTTAAACATAAAATCTGTCCTAAAGGGGTTTAGCTGTACATGTATGTATGTAGACACTAGTGCTGTAGTCAAACGTTTAACCGTCCGGTATCCAACCGCTCATGGCGGATTCCGTTTTCAATTGGACGGTTTTGTTTTCCCGTTTTTTAAAAAAAATTTAAATTTTTTTTTTTTTTTTTTTTTAATTTTAATTTATGGCGCTATGCCTGGCAATGTCTCCCAGCTCAGTAATCAGTGTGTTGACTCACCACTCGGAAACTACAACACTCAAATTTGTCTGTCATCTTGGTTTGAAAGTAATTTTTCTATAACAAATGGTGTACCACAAGGTTCAATCCTAATGTAGGTACTCCATTGTCAGAAAATTAGAGGATGCTATTCATATCATGCATGACTACCGGTAGTTCACAAGCACAAATCGGCAGTTGAATGAAAAGGAAAATGAAAATCGTTTAACAGAAAACCGTCCGGTTTTGAGTGGCGGTTAAACGGAATTGGAGATATCCGTGATGTTACAGCACTAGTAGACACCTCAGGGCTCTTAACAATTTGACTGGGAGGCACATCTGTACCAGGTCCCTGTCTGTTCGCACTGTACGTGGGCAGTCATGAACAGTCATTAGTGCTATTATAGGGCCAGACATCAACAGTGCGTTGTACGTGGGCAGTCATGAACAGTCATTAGTGCTATTATAGGGCCAGACATCAACAGTGCGTCTGTGTGAAGCATGCCCTTGTTGAGTGATTAGCTTGTTGTGGCGTCATGATAGACGTAGACCGTTACATGGTGCAATGCATTATGAGTAATGTTGTGAAGTAAATTGTACAAGAAAAAAAAAATTCTTTTTTTTTGTGGGGAAGGGGAATGCATGCTACTGTCTTCTCAATCTGTGTATTCTTTTGGCAAGTTTCATACTGCATGCTTCTTGTGCACATCATGTTTGCAGGTGGAAAGGTCCAGATTTGAAATCCATGTAGCGGGACATACATGTACATGTACAGTGTAAACATACAATACACATACCGATACAAGTAATGTACATGTAGGACTAGAAGTATAATTTACTTGTTCATGAACATGTATATTGTTTGTAGTTAACGGTTCCAGGGAAATAGTCTGCAGGCACAGACCCTAATTTGACATTTTATCAACAAATCATTGTGCCTTGAGAGAAGTCTAGCCCAGCTACCTACTGGTCGTGCCAAATGCTTATGAACTCACTTGTTGTACAGACCCTGTGCAGGAGCAGCTACAGTACACGGCCTATGATAGTCTTAATGCAGACTCTCTTTTACGACTGACAAGGGTTTGTGCTTGCAGACTACCAGGGAGATGGGATGGACACTGCCGGTATGTACAGAGAATTACATGTACATACAGTGTATGTATACAATATACATGTACATGTATGTATGCAGCTGTGCATGTCCCATGTTTTGTAATCAAATATTAATTATGTCTATACAAGAACACTTTAATACATGCAATTGTCCATTTCCAGCTTCATGGCTGCCGCTTCATGGCTGCCGCTTCATGGCTGCAACTGCAAGTTGGATTTTAAATCAATGTTTTAGTAGATCTTTTAATGACAAGAAAAAACACTTAATTAAAAACATCCATCCCTCTCTATTTTATCTCACAGATTTTGTAGTAATTGATTGACGCAGGGGTCAAGCAGAGGTCAAAGGTCATTCGATGAAGATGGCACAGACGCAGGAGTATGGAACGACATACACCCAGGACAAGGTCACCAAAGCTAAAGTCACACTAGAAAGCTTCTACTCAAATCTCTGGATGCAGAAAGAAGAAAGATTAACAAGGTAATATATTTATATAATAATAATTAACAAAATGATAATCACAGAGAAAATTTTGACCAATTAGCAGTGAAAAAGTGAAAAAGTGAAAAAAAGTTGCACTGCGCGTAACTTATGGTCTATAGATTGGTCAAGTGTGATGTCATCAAAAACTAGTTTTAGAGTTTCCAAATTTGAACTTCCAAATGTTGAAAACCAATTGAACATGTTATTGTATTGGCTGAGATATTGAGATATTGCCCATCCGAAGTGATTTTTTCCAACAGGAAATCATTGTTATTTTGCTCTAGTTCAAAACATTACCAACCAGAGCAAAATAACAGTGATTTCCTTCTGAAATCTTTTTATTCGGATGGGCACATCTCAGCCAATACGTCACATCTTTCAAATGGTTTTCAACATTTGGACATTGTTTTTTTGATGCTTTATCAGAAAATGAAGTTCAAGTTGAGAAATTCTAAAAATACATGTTTATGATGTCACAGCTTCGGTACTCCATAGCATCACAGATTGTTTTCCCCTGGAGGGTAGAAAGTGTGGAGGATAGTGTCTTGCAAGGAGGCTAGGTAAGTGCGGACGGATGTTGTGACAGCGGGGTTCTCATTATAGAGCTGGACCCTGCAGGGGGGCTTCAACGGTGTCCTAATTATATGGGACTAGACCAGACAAGGGGCAAAGCTGATGGACTGCCTGACTGTGTACAAAAGGGTTCTTATTGCAGGAATAGACCAAGAAGGAAGTCTTCAACAGTGTCCTAAATATGTGGGACTAGACCAGAGGACTCCTCTTCATGATAGACCACTTGGGTATGCGTGTGTAGTCTATGGTTACTATTATGGACTTTTAGATTCTGCTCGACGAGAACGCGGCCTGTCCTTTTAAGGCAACGTGACGTCCTTTTAAGGCACTGGCAGTGACGTCACATTGCCTTAAAAGGGCAGTCCACATTCTCATCGTGCAGAATCTAAAAGTCCCTATTGAAAGGGGTCTCCCTTCAAGAAGTTGACCAGGCACGGGGCCCATCAGTAACCTAGCTAAATCATGTAACAGTATATGGGAGTAGACCAGAGGACTCGCTTCCAAGATCAGGGAATATGTGTGCATAGCTGATTGACTGCCCGACTGTTTTTGTCTATAAATATTAGGCCTACTTTAAAGGAGACAATCACCAATCAACCAAAGAAAATATAGTCCATAAGAAGGTTATTGATTGCTCAAAGAAATTACAATAATTATCTGAAAAAAGGTAGCTTGCATGCCACACTGCAATCTCATTTTTAGATGATGTTATAACATATGTGACGGTTGTGACCTTACAACAGTAAGAAAATTCTTTAAAAAATAAAAACCTCACAAAATATTGGCTTGGTGGGCCTAGACATACAATATTCACTGCCCTTGGTATTTGAATTTTTCTAAGTGTGTGTGTTGACTGCATTTTAAAGGAGGTTTAATCAGATCATTTAGTCAGATGAAAGAAGTAGATCGGCACAAACGAATCATAAGGTATGGGAATCGCACTCTAACCCATGGGAAATCTAGTAGACAGATGAGAAAATTGGACCTGATTTATGCGTCCTCGCTGAGAAATAACCCTCCCCCATTTAGACTACCAAGGTTTGTTGTATGTGCATGGAGTAAAACAGTGTGTAATGTGTATACAGTACATGTACATGTACCTGTCAGCCAGTGTCAGGATTACTTGGTAGCTGTTCATGTCGTGATTTTTTGTATCGTCTGAATGTCATGAAATAAATCACGGCATATGAAACGGATGTGTTTGCTACATTTCAAATGAAAACTCAATTAAGAATCAAGGTCGACTTCAATTGTGAATGTTGTATTGTACCTTCCAAAATGTAATAATGTATAATTGGGAGAGACTTATTGTGAATGTGCATTAAAGATTGACCTCAAGTCATGACAACTGACCTCTAAATCTTCCAAACCAAAATATGTATCTTCATACAATGCTTCCTTATACCAAATTAGGGACTTTTAGATTGAGTGGACAAGAACGTCGTGAACGTCCACTGATCATGCGATTTTACATTGTCAACTGCCCCTGCCCCTGTTGACTTCAGATAGAGATCTTTTATATTTCACCCGAAGATATACATACAGGAAGTTAGTGTGATGAAGTCATGAATGGCACATCAAATTTCGAAGGAGATTCTGTGCACCCCCAAATGCATGAAAGTTACATGTGTTGGGCTTCTGAGCTTCGCTTCTTGTGAAATTCTTAAAACATCACGCACCTACATGTACATGTACATGTATCTCTCTCTCTCTCTCTCTCTCTCTTTTAAGAAAGTGTGCTGGTGATGATCGATAAGTGGAAGATTGAAGAGTAAGATATTTAATAGGGCAAGATAGAGAGAGGGAGAGAGAGAGGGAGGGAGAGAGGGATGGAGGGAGGGATGGAGGGAGGGATGGAGGGAGAGAGAGAGATGGAGAAGGAGAGAGAGAAGGAGAGAGATGGAGGAGAGAGAGAGAGAGAGAGATGGAAAGAAAAATGAGAGAGAGCAAGAGAAAGAGAAAGAGAGGGATACAGAGAAGGAGAAAGGGATAAAGAGGAATATAGAGAGAGGGAGGGGGAGAGGGATGGAGGGAGAGAGAGAGAGATGGAGAAGGAGAGAGAGAAGGAGAGAGATGGAGGAGAGAGAGAGAGAGAGATGGAAAGATAAACGAGAGAGAACAAGAGAAAGAGAGGGATACAGAGAAGGAGAAAGGGATACAGAGGAATATAGAGAGAGGGAGAAGGAGAGGGAGGGAGAGAGAGAGAGAGAGAGATAAAGAAGGAGTGAGAGAGGGGGAGAAGAGAAAGAGTGAGAGAGAGATAAAGAAGGAGTGAGAGAGGGGGAGAAGAGAAAGAGAGCACAAGGATGGGGGTGAAGTGATTAGTGGTTGCAAAATGAAATGCAGAGGGAAAGAAAGAGCTAAAGGAGTAAAACAGAAAGAAAGAAAGAGAGGATTGATAGAGAAATGGTAGAGAAATGGTAGATAAAGGGTGCATGATTTTATCTAGATATGAACGTGAAGAGGAATGAATAATTTATTACAATATAGTGCAACGGTGAGACTGTCAGAATGCTCTTTGAAAATAAAGCTATCTTGGTGCCCCCTCTCTCTCTCTTCCTCTATTTCTCTCTTTCTTTTTCTCTATTCCTTTCTCTCTTTTTCTCTCCCCTCCCTTTCTCCATCTCTCTCATGGTGGCCAGTACAAAGGGTTACCTTTCTGACATTTACCAAATTATCAAGCCCATAATACATCTAGCCCACGAGGCCGTGATCGTGTACTCCCACTAGCGTCCTTTGCACATGCAGCATGCAGATAGATGTCCAGTCATTTAGGGCACACGAGTGTATGGATGTTTGGGGGGGGGGGGGGGGGTGTGATTGCAAGAT
>BEXV01001576.1:21601-32905 GCA_003118195.1 Hemicentrotus pulcherrimus
TCTCTCTTCTTTTTCTTCTTCTTTCTCTTCTTCTTTCTCTTTTGTTCTTATCTCTCCTCTTTTGGTTTTATTTCGTTGTTTTATCATCATTCAGTAGGGAAGGGGGATGTTTGGGGCAAGTGCCCTTGGTGGCTACAAAGCTACAGTAACTGTTTACCCCGCAAAATTTCAAATTTGATGACATCGAACATCATTTTCCTTACGCATATAAGAGTCAGAGATATAGTACACTTCTATCGTTTTTAGATGACAGTCCCATGCAGTGCCTGTGAGTGAGGCTAAGGGTGTCTGTCCAAAGAGTATTAGTGTTGACATGCATTGATATCCTCAAGGGAGATCTGGTATTACCCCAAGGTGTAATGGTGTCTCTGTTCATAATGTCAAGTGGACGTTAACATTTATAAAGTCATCTAATAACCATTGCTGTGTGTATGAAATACAGTACTACTTTTCATACTTATGATACAAGTGCAGTATGTACAGTACATTGTAAGTTAACAACTGAATTATTCATACGCAGGGAAAAAATTAATATTTATTTTTCGGGGGCTACCTTTCAAGCTTGCCTCCAGGAAAATAACATTCTAAAATTTGTTTTGCATTGATCTTTATGCCAATTTTCGGGCTCTTTTTTGATTTTCGGTGGCTCTTTTGGGCAATTGGGGGGCTATTTCGCCTGGAGCCCCCGTGTATTTTTTTCACTGTTCATACGCCTTGTAAATTTAATGTTTTTTCTGTAACTCAAGAATGAAAGGTGGACTGGTTGAAATAGGGCCTTTGTTAAACACTTTTTCAATGTACAGGACTTGGTAAGGTTAAGGAAAAATTAGGTACATGTACATGTATTTTTAAAGGCCCACTGTACTACTGGTACTTGTAGCTACTTGCTCCCTCTATATAGAAAAAAAATGCATAATCGGTGACCATTGGTCCCCCATGATCCTCTTTTTATTAATAATTGAGAGCTGAGTTGATGAGATAGCCACCTGTCAGTGACTTTGCAGGGAGGTCTAATCCCTCCATGCCAAACTAGTGCAGAGGGGCTTTAAACCAAACTCACCTCTTCATCATGTCTTGTACTGTGCAAGAAATGACCAGGTATGATTTACCGATATATGTATTTCTCTCGACATGTATGTGCTATCAATGTGACTGTACTCTACGTGTACAGTACAGTTACATTTACCTACTTACATGTACATGTAGATAGATTTTCATTTCTGTCATCATCTCCAAAATTTAATGGCAGTCGACTGATATTGAATCTTGAATATAATTCTCTATTTGACAGTTAAACATGACCCCCTTCTCTTTCCTCTTCTTTTACAGACAAAAGAAATTAGAAGATGCAATAGCAGGACTACCTGAAGAGGATGTAAGTAGTGACTATCATAATATTTCTTTTCTAAATGTAATGCTTCCTGGGAGAAATTTCAATAGTTTGAACGTATTTGTTGCTTACACCCCGTAAATAAGATCGATTGATCGATCTGCAATTGAAAAACAATTCAGGAAATATCTTGGAACCATCACTGGTCCATGGCATAGTCACGATGAACTAGAAACAAATCCTGCTGGTTCCAAGATTTTTTCTGACTTGTTTTTCAATTACAGATCGATTGATAAATCTTATTTACTGGGTGTAAGCCACAAAAATGTTCAAATTATAATATTTCTTGTTTATATACATGTAGCGCTTAATACACTTAACGATAATATAGATATATTGACTGCTAAGAGAGGCATAGTTTTTTTCTATAGGCTCAAGGGGACATTACATCCTGCAATGACCCTGAGACCCAACGCAGGGTCATAGCAGGATGGAACGTCTCTGAGAGCCTATCAAGACAACTATGCCTCGAATATGCCTTGAATATTAAAGCAGTCAATATATCTTTTATATACTGTAAAAAGAGCCATTTTTGTTGTTGCAACAATGCCTTTTTCACTTCTAGATTTCATAGTGTCCATGTATGTTTTTTTATGATCTTGATTCTAAGTTATTCTTAATACTTTTCTTGCATTTTTCTTCCCACAGAAACGGGAGAAGAGAACACAACACGCGCAGAAAGAAACAGAATTCCTGAGGTTAAAGAGGTCACGGTTAGGCTGCGATGACTTTGAGTCGATAAAGGTCATAGGTCGCGGTGCCTTCGGTGAAGTGAGGCTCGTCCAAAAGAAAGACACAGGTCACATCTATGCCATGAAGATCCTAAGAAAGTGTGACATGCATGAAAAAGAACAGGTTGGTGACCAGTCTAAAAAGTACCTTTAAAGAGAAGGTTGAGTTCTGGGAAGAGGTGAAAAATAATTTGTAAGCATTATAAAAAATGTTCCCTTTAAAGCATGGCCCTTCAAATGCCTTAATATTCTAAATATGACAGGTAACACCATAAAAATCGAGACAGATTTTTATGCCACAATTTTTATGCCACATGTTCATGTAGTCCCCTATACATCTTTCTGTGTGTAGTGCTTGTAACTTTACCAAGACTGGGCCCATTTTCTTAATCATTTTGATAACTCCAGAACCTTGCTGTACACACCAATACTTATATGCTAGATGATCAACCTTTTCTGATCGATTCCACAAAGCTTTTTTCACAATGCTTCTTTCACAATGACACAAGACTTGATGCTTTTATAAGAATTCAACAGGAAATCTTTTTGAAATTTTCCAGTTCATGGATGGTTGTTTCTTAACAGAATCAAGATCTGCAGCAATCATGCAGAATTAATCATGATTTCCATATAAAAAAATGTTCTAAAGGTATTTCATGATTTTGTGACTCTCTTTTTCTCTCTCCTGCAGGTTGCGCATGTACGAGCCGAGCGCGATATACTTGTAGAAGCGGATAATCCTTGGGTTGTCAAGATGTATTACTCCTTCCAAGATCCCTACAACTTATACCTCATAATGGAGTTTCTGCCAGGAGGTGAGTTTTGTTGTTGTTGTATTTATGTTTTTTTTATACCGGTATTAAACCAAAAACAGATATATAAAACTAAAAAATAACAAACAAATTTAAACATTTTTACAATGAGTGATTTCAAGTTGGGTGTTAGTGTTTAGAGCAGTCAAGAGCTCTTAAATCGAGCTTAAGATTTGCTGATGAAATTATTAAAGAGCCCAATATCGATATATCAATATTGATAGCCTAACACTAACACCGAACTGGAAATCAACATTTGCTTTATCCCTAGGGGCGAGTGTTAGTGAATAAGACATTTGTACGTAAAATATTAACACCAGCCACAAAGGTTGCTTCAGCTGACAACAATTTTGCAAAAAAGATAGTTCTTGGATGTATGAAGGTGAAGTGCCATGAAGAGGAGAGTCTTAAAAAGAATGCGCTGACGAACAGTAAAAGGAAGCCAGTGCAGTAAACGGAGGACAGGTGAGATTAGGATGTAGGTTCTGTCAGTGTAACACGCCTGGCTGCTGAGTTTTGAAGAGGTTGAAGGCGACTCAGTTGATAAGTCCGGAAGATTCATGAAAAGAGAGTTACAGAAATCCAGACGGGCTGAAAAAAGAGAGTGGACTATGCATTCAGTTGCTTTGCGACCGGGACAAAAACTTGAAAATATTTGAGAGGTTTCAGAGCTGGAATATGATGGACTTGGAAACAGAAGATATGTGATCCTTGAGTGTCATGTTCGAATAGATGATCACGCTTAGACATTGGGACTGTCGATGAGATTACCCAGTGGCTGAGTGTAGACCGAGAACAGAAGAGGTCCACCAACAGAGCCTTGAGGGGCTCCATGTGTGACAGGCTTTGGATTGACATTGAACTCCCAGATTGCGAAAGGAGATTGTGGGATCTTTTGCAGCATCACCTGTGAGCCTAGTAATATGAACTCAGATTAACGCATGTTCAGTTTGAGGTTATTCTCTGTCATCCAGCTCTGCACATCTGCGTAACACTCTTCCAAGCATTTGACAACTGAGATCAGATTATCTTTGGAAGGATGAGAGTTGTGTACCATTGGCATAGAAATGATGTCCGACATTGGGACTGTCGATGAGATTACCCAGTAGCTGAGTGTAGACTGAGAATAGAAGAGGTCCACCCACAGAGCCTTGAGGGACTCCATGTGTGACAGGCTTTGGATCAGACTTGACAGAAGGATGAAAGGAGAGAAAAAGTTGTGTATTATTGGCATAGAAATGATGTCTGACATTGTGACTGTCGATGACATTACCCAGTGGCTGAGTGTAGACTGAGAACAGAAGAGGTCCACCCACACAGCCTTGAGGGACTCAATGTGTGACTAACTTTGGATGAGACTTGATGCCATTGATGGAGATGTGCTTGGAGCCACCACTGAGATAGAAGCTGAACCAGTCGAGAGCCAATGATCCAACTTGGAATGTATTTAGTGGATCAATCAATGTAGAATGTTACTGATAAAGCGGGAGACAATTTATCACTATTCCCTCTTAATACAATTTCTTTTGTAGGCGACATGATGACGTTGCTAATGAAGAGAGAAACGTTATCAGAGGAAGTGACTCTATTCTACATAGCTGAAACAATAATGGCAATCAACTCTATACATAAACTCAACTTTATCCATCGGGATATCAAACCAGATAACCTTCTTTTAGATGCAAGGGTAAGTACATTCTATATTAGTGATAATGATAATAATAATAATAATAATAATAATGATATATATCTGGATCGCATCAAGCATTTAATTTCTTTTCGTTTTGTTTTGTTTGTTTTTTGTTATTGTTGTTGCCTAAACGAAAACACATGAGGGGAAGGACTTTCATTTAACATCAAGTTGAAGGCGCCGATTCGTGCTTGTGAACTTGTCACAAATAAAAGTAACAATGTCGATTTTAGAAGAATGTCTAAGATCATTGGTCTAAATTAAAAACAGTAGAGTACCTAGGATAAAACCTTGTGGTACGCCGAAGCAAAATTGGAGGGATTATTATTATAAACTACATATTGAGATCTATTAGAAAGATTACTTTCAAACCAAGATGACAGGCAAATTTGAGTGTTGTTCTAGTTTCTGAGTGGTGAGTCAACACACTGATTACTGAGATGGACATTTCTACCAAAAGGCTTCATCATCCTACTAGGTCCCCATTTCTCTCCTGGGTATGGAGTGGCAAATGTACATCATTGCTTTGCAAGAGGACATTGTTTTGTGACAGGGATCAAACCTTTGCATTTCAAGTCAACTGCTAAAATAACTTATATGAAACACCAACCTTTAGGTATTGTACCTAGAAGACTTAACTTTTTTTTATATTAGTGATGTTTATTTCTTGTTTCTGTCAATTTCAGGGGCACATAAAACTCTCAGATTTTGGTCTATGTACGGGTCTAAAGAAGTCACACAGAACAGAATTCTACAGAGATTTATCCCAAGTCAGACCAAATGACTTTTGTAAGTATCTTTATTTTCTCTTGTTATTATCTGGGTAAAGATGGTGCAGGACAATTCATATTTGCAGGTTTGAACCCTGCATTGATTCATTTATGATTTAAAGGGACTAGGTAACATTGTTCAGATGAGAGATAGTGGTGCTAAGGTAGTGACTTCAATGCTAGATGTACAATTAAAGATAATCTGAAAATTTGAGTGAAAATGGACCATTATTCATGGTACAAATTGGGAAAAACTGATTTGATCGATTCCTTAATTCTCCCAACTATATTGTTACAATTTTATCACATTTTAGGTGATTGCAAATCTCACAAAGCAATAAAATGGCTCTACATTCTATTCCAAGACATTAAAGTGTTGACAGATTTTTTATAGCCTGTTTTATGTATTTTTTTTCATGGAAAAAACAGTTGGGAAAATTCAAAAATGGTTGGGAGAATTTACTGTTAATCACTGTTAGAGGGTGCCTCACATCGACGCCTTCAAAGAAAACCATAGATATCTTAATGGTTTGAGAATTTTTTCAGGATTTTTTGCATGTCAGAGGGTTAGTACAGTAGAAGGACTATAGTAAGTAACATTTTATACACAAATTAAGCAATTTTTGTCATCAACCTTCAACAATGTTACCAAGTCACTTTAATCTGCTTGAAATTTGTGAAGAATGCTCTTATAATTTACCCAAATGAAAAAATATATCATCCAGTGTGGGTCTATTTCACAGTTCTTTTACCAACTGCTTCTTTCACAGGCAAACCGAGCCTGTTGGGTCCGTGCAGATAGGCTATGACTTGCCTTCTTCTTTTCTTTGGTCTACCTAAACCAGGGTTGACTGTAATGGATAGGGTCACCCATCTGACTAGGAATAGTGACCCATTTTCTTTCTTTTGTTTTTTTTTCAGCTGCTACTACGTGTAAACCGATGGATTCCAAAAGGCTAGCAGAGAGTTGGAAGAGAAATAGGAGAGCACTGGTAAGCCCCAAATCAATCTATCCCTCAGATAGGACGTTAAATGGAGGCCCTTTGTAGAGGAGAGTCACCACCTTTGCACGTTAAGAACCCACTGCATGCACTATTCGTATAAGAGTAGGGGGAAACCCCAGTATAGTGGTACACCTGCACACCCCAAATCAGTTATACTGGGAGGAGAGACCCGAGGGTTACAGTGACTTAGTTCGCTTTTCGCCTCCTGGGGACAGGCGACGCCAAATGCTGAATTATCATACTAATTGGTCATGTAGTGTATAAACAGAAGCAAGGTCACTCAGTTGTAGAGCAGTGGTCTTGTGAATGGGAGGGCCCGGGTTCAAAACCAAAAAGATGTTCTAGTGCCCGTTGGTAAGGCTTTAAGTCCCTCGAGAGGACAGGAAAGCTGTCTGTCCCCTGGTTGCTTACTTACAAGCATACACATGCTTTAGCAGTAAGGTAAAAATAGAAAGACATTGAATTGAGGATTGGGCCTATGATATATACATGTATGTATGTTGCACCAAAATCAAGTTTCAGTCAACGAGGAAATGTAGACACTTTTATAGTTTTGGGAGTGCATGGGGACTGTCAACTTTATAAATGTCATATTATACTTTCTCTCTTCAAGGCGTATTCAACCGTAGGCACACCCGACTACATCGCACCGGAGGTGTTCCTCCAGACTGGCTACTCCCACGTTTGTGATTGGTGGTCGCTAGGCGTGGTCATGTATGAGATGCTGATTGGTTACCCGCCGTTCTGCTCGGAGACGCCCCAAGAGACGTACAGGAAAGTCATGCATTGGAGGGAGACGCTGCAGTTCCCGGCCGAGATACCGATATCAAATGAAGCCAAAGGCATGATCCAAAGGTATCTATTGATCCGTTCATTCTTGTCTGATTCATTTGTTTGATCAGATATTATGTTATTTATTTATTTATTTATTCCTTTATTTACTCATTTCTTGTTTCATTCATTCATTCATCCATTCATTTCTTCATTTATTCTTGTATGGAAATATTCAGATGTACAGTTGTAGAAATAAACAAACAACAAAGCATTTTGTGATGTAGACTGTGACCCACCCCCACCCTCCCTCTCACTCTGTCTTCCCCTTACCCCCTCTCTCTTCCTCCATTGGCCCTCCCATGAGCTTTGCTCACTCCAACTTTTCTTCCCTTGCTCCCTTACACACACTCTCTCTCTTTCTCTCTCTCTCTCTCTCTCTCTCCCTCTGTCTCTGTCTCTTTCTGTCTCTCTATCTATCTGTCTCTCTGTCCCTCCCTTTTTCCCTCTTCCTCTCCCTTCATCTCCATCATCCCTCACATGTTCTCTGCTCCCTCATTCTCAATCCCTCACTCCCTCACTCTCTCTCTCTCTCTCTCTAGGTTTTGCTGTGAAGCAGACAGGAGGGTCGGTAAGAACGGCGTGGACGAGATCAAGTCGCATGCATTCTTTCAGGGCGTTGATTGGGAGCACATCAGGGAGAGACCAGCTGCGATACCAACCAACATCAAGAGCTTCGAAGACACCTCAAACTTTGACGCCTTCCCTGAAATCGAACTCAAGCCAAGTATGTACATTTCTGTTGTAAATTCAGGAATTTTTAATGAATCTTGCAGTTGGTTATTAATGACAAAGTATTCATGTGCTTTCAGGTCTTTACAGTTCATCTTTTTATCTATTAGTTTTTTTATTTCTTAAAGGGAAAGACCACATTGAAATTAACTTGGTTTTAATAGAAGCAAAGACATCAGAGGAACGGATCACTGAAAGTTTGAGCAAATTTGATTAAAAATAAAGAAGTTATCCTTTTTGAAAGTTGCAATCAATCAAACATGAATTGGCAACTTTGTGACGTATTTTGCAAGGATTAGGATTAGTGTGTCGTCCAGGGTGAAGTTGGATTTGGCTGGAATGATACTGACAGCGACCTAATCATTAAAGGTAAAGACCAGTTCTGGTCATGCGATTGCATTGTGAAGGAAACGTTGTGGAACAGATCAGAAAAGGTTGATCATCTAGCATATAAGTATTGGTGTGTCCTGCAAGGTTCTGGAATTATCAAAATGATAAGAAATTTGGGCCAGTCTTGGTAAAGTTACAAGCACTGTACACGGAAAGATGTATATGGGGCTACACGAACATGTGACATAAAAATCTGTCCCGAAATTTTATGTTACATGCAATATTTAGAATATTTATGCTTTTCAGGGAACTCTTTTTCTCTGATGTTCTTCCACACTTGCATAATAACAATGATAACTCTTACAAATTGTTTTTCACCTCTTCCCAGAACTCAACCTTTTCTTTAAGCAGCACCAATTCATGCAAGTTAATATATTTGTGTTTTCTTTGACAGTTACACCACCGCAAGCAACGGGTGAGCACATGAAAGACTGGGTATTCATCAACTACACCTTCAAGAGATTCGAAGGGTTAACGCAAAGAGGGATGGGTCAACGTCAGTCCACCAGCCTCATCAGGTGAAGATGAGTTACCATGACAAACAAACACCTGCATCCCCTCATCCCAGCTCGGCAGTCCTCCCATCTTTCTCTGCGCTTTTAAAGGCAGTTCACCAGCATCATCAGGTGAAGAGGAGTTACCATGACAACACGAACACCTCCATCAGCTCGTCCCGCTGTCGTCTCATCTTTCTCCGTTATTTTAAAGGTCATGAGGTCACATTTTGAAAGAAAGGTTGTTTCCAATTCACACCATTCGTTAAGACGTCACCCTGGACTGAAATAAGAGTATGCAAGCATACATTGCCCATTCATTAGACACAAGGTCACGTGCAAACTCCACTTCTGCCTACTGCACACAACACGATCAGACTCGGATCAAATGTTATGAAGAATTTACAAAGGGCATATGATTTGAACACTCAGATTGAACACTGCATATTGTTCAGGATCGTGGTTCTGGGTCGCGTCTTTCAAAGAGTTGAAATCAATCGCCACTATGTACATAAGAGATAGGAGACTGCAAACTTGCGATTGATTTTAGGACTTGCGATTGATTTGGATCAGTCGTAACTCTTTATAAGACGGGGCCCTGAATAGTCACATATGAATGGTAAAATCAAGAGTGTGTGTGCAAGCTCCTTAGGAGAAGGAAAAAGTCAATTGGATTTGAAACATAGTTTGATCTTATACTCATTTTTCCTTATTATTACAACCCTTTGCCTTGCTGCGAATGGCCTGTACATATACAGGCAGGCATTCATGTGGTCCCATACACTTCTTTTTGTGTTGTGATCAAAGGCAAGCTTTAACCATTCTTGTTAAAAATTACAAGTAAATGTATGGTGAAATTGTGGTGTAGTGATTAATACACAAGACTTATATACAACACTGCATTTATTTACCGAATGGCATATTGATAATGATACTATAATTTGTCAAACAAATGATCGCCAAAGTCAATCGATATGACACTTTAATAGAGAAGACGAAGAATTTGTCAAAATCTTCTTGGATGGGTTGATGAGCTGAAACAACTAATCAATATATCTCCAGGTTTGGAGATAACTCACAAATTATACCAATAAATAACAGACATATATCTTAACTTAGTATTCATTTGTGTAGCTCGGAAAAAGAATTTTTTTATTTTAGGCTGACTGTAAAATAAATGTGAAAGTTACAACATTCATTTTTCATGTAAAATTGACTGTTTTTATCTCCCCCCAGCGTGAATATATATATTCTTGTATATATATATATATAATTATCTAGTTATGTAGTGGAGTGCCTTTTTGTCTGTAAATATATTCGTCCACATTGTTTTATTTATGGAGTATACAACATCGCTTCTACACTGACATATAAATTGGGCTCGAAGTTCACAGGTCACAGCTCAGAAGCGAATGCTAATGTGATATTATTTATTTTTCAAATCACGTTGTTTGCTGTACAACGAGCTTGCTTGCGGGTTAAAATTGTATCATATTTGGACATTTGACCTGTGATTACTGCTTTGACCGTTCACCTTTGACCCATTGTCGCTTTAGGATAAATGACCTGGAGGTTATACCCGAGATTCAGCCCTTGCTTTCAAGTCTCGCTCTCCAGTGAAATAGGAATAGTGGGCCAAGGAATGGACTAAGTGAATTTCTGTGGTGTAGACAAGCAGTGGCGTAGCTGCAGGGAAGGGGGGGGGGGGGGGGCTCTTTGACAATACTGCCCTCTTTGTCCTCTACAACATATTACATAATCTAGGGAGATTTTTGAATTTATTTTCTTATGTTAAGCAACAACCTTTTACTCAAGATATGTATCTTATTGTCAAAATATTGTAGGCCTTCTTGTGAGAAATATAGATTTTTTTTTTCTTATTATAAGTCTAGTGACCCTTTTGATATAATAATAGTAATAATAATAATGGTGGCTTCTTATATGGCGCACATGTCCGTCACATTGTCACTCTCCTGGCGCTGCCCCCATTATATTTCATAAACTCATATTTGTAGTGTAGTCCTTATACACAGGTGGTCACTAAAGCAGGTTGACTGTTTTTTTGTTTTGTTTTTTTACTGTTCCATTAAAAAGGGCAAATACAGTGTATGTCACAAAAGCTTGTAGTGAAGGGAGACTAAGGAAAGCTGATTATTTTGTTTTCAGTTCAATTGCCAATTTAGTGTTTATTATGATGTATAATCCTGTTGTCAAATTCTTAACATTAAAATGACATTTGTAAGTGCAAGATAAGTAGCCTTAAAATTCTTATTTTCCTAAAATATATCTAGGATCTTTTAAAGACGGTGAATTTTCAAATCATCAGGGCCAACCACAAAATGTGGACTTTGTTCTAGATGAGTCAACAAGATAACATTTAATTGTAGATCAGTAGAGATTTTGTCTAACTTTTTTTGTTAATGTTCATTATTTACGTGCAATAGCTTACAATGCATGTAC
>BEXV01001576.1:52422-66417 GCA_003118195.1 Hemicentrotus pulcherrimus
CCCCCCCCCCCCTCCCCATACAAACGATTTATGCGTTATCCGTCCGTGTAATGTATGCAAACTTCTAACTTTCTTTGCAGTCAAGTCGAGACATTCTCCTTGAGTTCTCTCGTCGTTACCTGAAGGGCGAGGGCGACATCACGCGTCATCTCAGCTTCCTGGGCTATTCGGTCACTCACGTCCAGCGCCCTCTGGACGAGTTTGACTTTGCCGTCAACAAGCTTTCAGTTGACCTGCGGTGTGGGGTCAGACTTGCGTAAGTTTTTTTCGAGAATGATAAGGACTTTATCCATTGTTTTGGTTCAGTTAATATTAGAACCATAAAAATTAGTAGTGTTCCTATGTATTTAGGTCAAATATCATCATTCTTATTATCTTACTAACTAATGAGAAATCTTCCTTTTGCTGCTTTTATTTTTATGTACCAAGTACCAAAAAAAAACAACGTATTTTCGAGGTTCTATGTCGATATACTTAGTAAAAATTATGAGCTTCAAAAATCAACTTCATTAAAGAGATATTGCAAGTTTAAGTTTAAGTTTCTTTTTTTAGATTTTGATTTCCAATCATAAATATCTTCATAATCAGACTGGCGATCAGCTTGTAAAAGTCATGGGGTTCCTGACTGACCTCAAGGTTTATAATCATGATTGCAGCTTGAGCTAAATCCAAGATTTTTTTTAAAGAATCTGAGGCAAAGTAACCCAATCCCTTTGACGTCATTTATTCACATTTCCATGTTAACTATTCTTTCATGAATTCGTTTTCTGTCTTTAACCAGACGTGTGGTTGAGCTGTTGACCCAGAACTGGACGCTGTCCAGAGAGCTTCGCGTCCCGGCCATCAGCAGACTGCAGAAGATTCACAACGTAGAGTCGGCTTTCAAGATGCTCAAGGAAAGAGGCATCGATGTGGAAGGTATGAAACAAGAAAGGATTTTAAATTTTAATTATAATTTGTTTTGCTACCAATTTACGCACAATTGTCAGGTATGTGGTATAGGTCAAACTTTGTAGGTTCTTTTCATACACTGTTGCAGAGCTGCAAACCAGTACGATTTAATTGTATTTCGTACGATTTTTAAAAGTAAGTACAACAGTACGATTTTCCAAAAAAAAATAAAAATAAATGCCAATTCTGTCCTGTAAAGTATCCTACAAGCATCTTACATCGGCAATAAGTGGATGTTCATTGGTTCATCGAACACACCAGTCATGACAAAATCATTCATATTCAACCAATGATCCATAACAAAATTCTTCCGGTATGTAGGAACTGTAAGAGGTATTGATCCGTGTTTTTGTTTTTAAATACAATTTTTGTCGGTATAATACTGCTGTTGTAGTACTGAATCTATGATGTGATTGTACATTTCCTTTGCTTAAATTTCTTTTAGGAGGGGGCCTGAACGAGAGAGTGATCGTAGATGGTCACAGGGAGAAGACTCTTGAGCTGCTCTGGCGTATCATCTTTCATTATCAGGTAAACTACATTGATTTTGAAGCATTTCATTAATTCATGAGTGCAATACGAGAGTTAATCTTGATATGGGAGTAAATGACAGTCCACTTTGTGTACATGTACTTTGTTGCTCAAAAATCTGCAAAGGATATAGTGTATTGTTATTGATTTTGTTAAAACTAGTTTCAATTAATATATTTTGTGTAGATTGCACTGATTGCAACTTTTGGAATGTAGACAAAATAGTAAGAAGCTTGAAGAAGATGTAATGAAATACAAATTTTAGCATGTGATTACAAATTTTTCCCTATATGCATCAACTGGTCTGAATGCTACCGAAAGCTATTTTTCCATCCATGATTTCTAATGAAGTTTAAGTACATATCTTATAGACAGAAATTGCAAATCTAGTTCAATTCCTTTCTCTACTCCAAGTATTCAGAGCTTAAAGCCCCACTGCACTACTTATAGCTACTTGCGCCCTCTATACAGCCAACAGTGCCTAAGCCATATCCGTTGATCCCCCATGATTCCCTTTTTCTTATGTTAATTGAGAGCTGATTCGATGAGATAAGAGGGCCTTTAACACACAAAACCTATTTTGTTATAGGAATAACAGATGTGATAGGTGATGAATGCATTTTTAAAAAGAGCATATTTCAATGTCGTGTTCTCTAAATTCCTAATTCTTCCTTTTTTCCTTGCGATCTGCTCAGGTTGGAGTGATGCTGAACGATGAGCACATCCGGGAAGAGATCGCCTTCCTCACCAAGAACCGCAAGCTGAAGGAGAAGATCAGTGCCCTCAAGGAGGGGGGCAACCACGGCCCCTCCCACCCCAGCCACGACGGCCCCCACCTCTACTTCAAGAGCCCTCAACTCATGCTCCTTATGGACTGGTGTAAGGCAGTCTGCTCCTTCTATGATCTACAGGTACGTCAAGGATTTGATATAATGGAATTGAGATAACATTAGGCATTGGAATAGCATTTAAGATACTTTTGCTTCTTTACAAAGCATTGAATGGTCAAGCCCCAAATTATTTGTCTTACCAGTAATTAGTATCTTTTAAATTATTGTGTCCATATGCACATAACTTGCAAAGTACAGCTATTTATGAACATACCTCACACACACAAAAAAGTAACTCTTGGAGATTGCACTTTCAGTTGCGCCACTCCAAAGCTTTGGAATAACCTGCCCCTTGACATAAGAAGAGCCTCATCTGTTGCTATCTCATTTTTTTTTGCTTTAGAATAGTTTTGATTTTTTGTCTGTAAAATAGCACTGTTTATATAGTAGCTACTCTATATAAATTGATCTAATTATTATAATCACTGGGATTCCTTTGCTTAAACAATTGAGATCGGGCCAAAAGTTGTGTTGGGCTGTGTGGGCCATCCTCCCAAGCATAGAGATATTTCTTGTTGTCCCTTCTACTGTCTTTCTCTCTCCCCCCTTGCTCTATGCTCCTATTATTTGATTTTAGCATTTATTTTATATATACATGATACACATGTCATTTGAAAAAATAACATTCATTTACTCTTTTCTCTTCACATAGATCGAGAACTTCACCGTGTCCTTCTGCGACGGGCGCGCCCTGTGCCTCCTGATCCACCACTACCACCCCTCCCTGCTCCCCTATGCCAGCATCAACCAGGACACCACCCTCATGCAGTTCCAGAGGGAGGAGCGGGAGGACGACGATCTCAACTCGTCCTGCAACAGCTTCGATGGAACCTGGTCCCACACGTTCTCACCAAGTATGTTCTTATGGTCTTTGTCATTATTTACCATATAATATCCATATTCAATAGTAAAATCATTACTCATCAAAACTTATAAGAAAGAGGTACATGCAATTTGTTGGTCACATATACAGAAAGGATAATCTAGAACAAACAAAAACAACAATATTAACAGGGAAAATAACGGGAAAGAGGAGCTGGGGAAGGCAAGGCCTTACATATTTGCAAAGCCTGAACAGATGGGCGCCCAAAAATGAAATCAGCAATATGAATATTGAAAATATAAACCTCCCCAGGTCAGGGTATATTCGACATGTTTTCTAGTATTGACATCTGTGTCATTCACAAAACCGTCTTCCATTTTTCACCATTACCTAGGTACTGGCAAAGAAACCGACCAGGAAAAGCTCCTGGCCAACGAGCGCCAGAACTTCAAGCTCCTCTACGAGAAGGTAAACGAACTCGGCGGGGTCCCCATGATGGTGCGATCGGCAGACATGTCCAACACCATCCCGGACGAAAAAGTGGTGATCACCTACGTCTCGTACCTCTGCGCGCGCCTCCTGGACCTGAGGCAGGAGACGAGGGCAGCGCGCACCATCCAGCTGGCCTGGAGGGCCCACCACCTCAGGAAGGAACAGAAAATGAGGCTGGTAAGTTTTAGTCTTGGGGTATATTTCGGGTAGGAAAAACACTTCCCCAGTTTCTTTTCCTTGTTTTTGAAGCTCAAAGGGCCAAGTACTGTGCCTTGAGGGATGCCAAGGTTGTCATGCAGAAGGTCTACAGAGGAGAGGGTCCCATGTTGTTTGTTATTATTTTTCATTGTTTTGCAAGATGGCTGCTATAAGCTTATTGTCATTTCCAACTTAATTTTAGTATCAAACTTTCTTTTGTCCTTTACATATATGTAGACTCAAAGATGTTGAGAAAGAAATGTGCTCTATTATTGGTTTCATGGCCTTATTTAAAAAAAACCTTTTGTCCAACGTCAAAGCACAAAAAATAGGGTGGGCAGAAAATATGAATTCGGAGAGGAGAAGCCAGGTTGTCTTTGTGATAAACATGTATGACATTAAAGCCCTACTGCACTACTTACATGTATAGCTACTTGCGCCCTCTCTAATGCAAACATTGCCTAATCGGTGACCACTGGTCCCCCATGTTCCCTTTTTTCTTTTGTTAATTGGGGGCTGATTTGATGAGATAACCACCTGTCAGTGACCATGCAGAGAGGTCCAATCCCTCCTGGCCAAACTAGTGCAGATAGACTGTAATGTAACAGGTGTTTGACAAAGTTATACCTCTTCCAAATCTACCCATATATCCTACACTTCCTTTTATGTATCGTCTTGTACAAATACATGTAAATTGTTAAGGTCACTCCCCTTCTTATGAATGCTGATTCTCTCCTGTTAATTACCACACGTGTTTAGGTTCGAGAGAAAGCGGCTAGCAAGATCCAATCGGCCTTGAGGGCATTCCTCCTGAAGCGTCGCGGGGAGCGTATCGGTGGAGCAGTCCTCACCATCCAGACAGCCGTCAGGGGCTTCCTAGCCAAGCAGACGGCAAAGAGACTACGCCAAGAGTTAGCTATCAGGAAGCAAGCCAAGGCTGCCACCTTGATACAGGTGAATATTCCTTTTCACCATGAAGAGAGTGGGATATATTTCTGGGGGTGTTTTCACAAAGCCTTTTTTCAATGACAATGACAAAAATCAGTGACAAATCTGCTGAAAGCCAATCAGAAGCAAGGATTTCAGTAGCTTATAACAAAAACTGTAATTTGTCACTGATGACAAATATTGTGAAACGTCCCCCAGATCCCCCATTGGATTTTTTCAATTTTCTTGACAACTTAGAATTCATGAAAATATTTAAGAAAATGTTAAAAACAAAGTGACTATGAAGTTGATAATGATAACAGACATTGATGATTTATAAAGTACTATATTTCTTGACACCTAAAATGTTTTCACAGCTGGAGTTTCCAAATTTATGCTTCAAACTCTCATTGCATTACAAGGTTGTTTTTTTCTTCAGAAAATCAGCGGATTATTCAAATCCATGCTTTTAATTCTGTTTTTAAGCTACATTATAAGGTTTTATTTGCACAACCAGCAGAGTGTTATAATTAATACTGTTCTTCCCTTGCAAGGTATGGCAGCTCTCTAAATTTTGGCCGAGTATTCAAATTTCCTCTTTCGATTCCAACTTCAGGCTGCTGTCAAAGGTTTTCTTCTCAGACGAGACATTTCCCGTCAGCACCACGCTGCCACCGTCATCCAATCAGCAATCAGGGGTCATGTGACCAGGTCGAGGGTCGTTAGGATGCAGCGTGCCGCGTCGATGATTCAGGGCTGGTATCGCTCTCAACAAGGCATGAGGACGGCCAGGGAGAGATTCATAGAACTCAGAAGGGCGTCGGTCAGAGTCCAGGCTATGTGGAGAGGAATCCTGGTAGGTTGTCTTGTTTTGTTTATTCATTCTCTTTTTTAAAGCCCCACTGCACTCGTAATAGCTACTTGCGCCCTCTTTATAGCAAACAATGCCTAATCGGTGCCTGTTGGTTCCCATGATCCTATTTTTCTTTTTGTTAATTGACAGCTGATTTATTGAGATAACCACCTGCTAGTGACCTTGCAGGGAGGTCTTATCCCTCCTGGCTAAACTAGTGTAGACAGGCTTTAAAACTCATTGTACATATATATTGTTCTTTGATACATTTAGATATTAAATGAAGAAACTCTTTGGTAGATTTTATGAATCAAGTTTGATTAAGTGTCTTTGCTATATAAATATTATTTTTTTTCATTTTTGTTATTGTTTTTGTATTAATGGAAAGCAGGCACTGTAGATTACATGTTCATGTATGCTTGGTATGAGGAAATAGCTTTGTTTTAATGAAAGCACATATAACTTCTTCTTTTCCTTCTCATCTTTTCTTATTGTTCAAGCCTGTTTTAGTTTAGAAATTCCATTTATGAACTTTCACTTTTTTTCTTTTTTGTTATTCTTTAAAATTTTGTTTGAATGGAACTTTATATTTATTCTCTGTCCTTTAAAACGTGTCTTGACCTCATGCATTTGAATCTTTGCAAAAGAATCCAGCTGTTATCAAGAATAAAGGCCTACTTATTTTGAAATATAACTAACATGTATTCAAACTTTCTTATCTTTATTCATTACAGGTCCGTAGAATGATTGAGCAAATGAAGGCAGCGCGCACTATCCAGTCGGTTTGGAGAGGTCACCATGCAAGACGAATGTACCTGAAGCAACGATCTGCTGCTATCATCCTTCAGACTCATTACAGGAGACATCGTGACGTGGAAGATTTCAGGAAGCTTAGAGGGACTGTCATCAAGATGCAGGCTCTGTACAGGTCAAAGGTCAAGGGTGAAGCTCAAAGGGCCAAGTACTGAGCCTTGAAGGATGCCACGGTAGTCATGCAGAAGGTCTACAGAGGAAGGTTGGGTAGGAGAAATGTGCATAGGATCAGAAGTGCTGTGACAATCCAGGCTGCATTCAGAGGTCACCAACAGAGGGCGTCGTACGTAAGGCTGAGGAACAGCGCTGTTCTTATCCAGGCCCATGTCAAAGGGGTCCAGTCCAGGAGGAGGTACACCGAGCTCCGACAGGCTGCAATGGTTCTGCAGACTCGCTACCGTGGTGTTCTGCTTGGCCGCAAGGTTTGCAGAGATTACAACATTCAAAGAGGGGCAGCCATTACCATCCAATCTGCATTACGCTGCTTCCAAGAGAGACAGCGCTTCATCAAAACCAAACACAACATCATCATTCTTCAAGCTGCTGCGAGAGGATACCTAGCACAGAAGAACTACAGGCAGCTCAAGCAGGCTACCAAGGTCTTGCAAACAAGATACCATGCAGTTTTGCTTGGCCGACGGGTTTGCAGAGAGTACAACATTCAAAGAGGGGCAGCCATTACCATCCAATCTGCAGTACGCTGCTTCCAGGAGAGACAGCGCTTCATCAAAACCAAACACAACATCATCAATATACAAACTGCTGCAAGAGGATAACTAGCACAGAAGAACTACAAGCAGCTAAAGCAGGCTACCAAGGTCATGCAGAAAAGATAACATGCAGTTTTGCTTGGACGAAAGGTTTGCAGAGAATACAATATTACAAGAGGAGCAGCCATCACTATCCAATCTGCAGTACGCTGCTTCCTAAAAAGACAGCGATTCATCAAAACCAAAAGCAATATCATTATTTTGCAATCTGCTGTACGAGGATACCTAGCTCATAAGAACTACAGGCAGATTCGACAGGCAGCAGTAGTCCTGCAGAAAAGATATCGAGAAGTTCTTCTTGGACGGAGGTTGCGTAGTGAGTACTGCATTGCTAAAGGTGCAGCCATCACCTTACAGGCTACATGGAAAGGTTACCTTGCCCGGAGAGAGTTCTTGCAAAAGAAATCAGCGGCGATCAAACTTCAATCTGCAGTCAAGTGCCGCCTATCCAGGCGAAGGTACATCAAGTTGCAGGAAGCGACTGTGATCCTGCAGAGGCGATTCCGAGCAGTGCTTCAAACAAAACAAGCTGTCTTGAACTACTGCTACAACCGTGGTGCCATCATCACACTCCAAACAGCCTTCCGAGGATATCTCCAAAAGAAGGAGTACCAACGTACAAGAGCTGCAGTAATCACCCTACAAGCCTCTACACGATGTTACCTAGTTCGCAAGGATTTCACCCAAAAGAAGTGTGCAACAATCGTCCTGCAGAGGCGTTTCCGTGCTCTGGTTACCGGGCACAAGCTGCATGCAGACTATCGTTGTCTGAGAGCAGCCGCCATCACCATGCAAGCTGGCTTCAGGTGCCATGTCCAGAGGATGTGGTACCTCAAACAGAGATCTGCCGCCATTGCTGTCCAGGCTGAAATTCGCAAGAGATTAGCCAGGAAGCAGTACCTTCAACTCAGAAATGCAGCCATTGTCCTGCAAACTCGATTCCGTGCACGCATGCTGATGCTGCAGCTCACCCAAGACTACAAAGCAAAGCGCCGTTCGGCGATCCTTTTCCAATCTCTGTACCGTGGACAAGTCCAGCGCAAAATATTCCTTCGTCAGAAATCAGCTGCAGTGGTCATTCAAGCAAGGATTCGCGGATATCTTCAACATCGCAGTTATACGAGGGTGCAACAGGCAGTCCGTACCCTCCAGATTCGTTTTAGGGCCTCGATGATGGGAAGGGCATGCCTAGAAGAGTACTATCTTGCAAGAGGTAGGATTATAACCATCCAAGCATTGTACAGGGGATATGCTGCCCGAAAGATGCTCAATACCCAGCAGGCAGCTGCAATGACCATTCAGGCAAACTTTAAGTGCTTCACAGCCAGGAAAAGATATTCTAGCCTAAAACAAGCAGTCGGTGTTCTCCAGACAAGATTACGAGCTCGTATTCTTGCAAGGGAAACAAGGGAGTCATTCCAGAAGACCAAAGCTGGCATCATTGCCATCCAGTCACTATATAGAGGCTATGCCCAAAGGAAAGAACTTTCAAGACAACACCAGGCAGCCACTCTAGTACAGTCATCTTTTAAGAGATTCATAGCCAGATCTCGGTACTTGCAGCTTCAGCAAGCAACACTTGTACTACAAACTCGCTACAGAAGCCTTCAGCTTGGTAGAGCAGCTTGCAGGGACTACAATATCAAGCGAGGAGCAGCTATAACTCTACAAGCCGCTTATCGTGGTCGCAGTCAAAGGCAAGTCTTGGCCAAACAGAGACGGGCTGCTGTTCTCATCCAGGCTGCAGTGAGAGCCCATCAGTCACGTAGATCATACGTGTCTCTTCGCAACGCTGCAATGGTTGTCCAGAAACGGTTCCGTGCCCAGCTGTTGAGTAAGAGGATTTGTATGAAGTACAATGTAATGAGAGGTGCTGCCATAACCGTTCAGGCAGCTTATCGTGGACACCTTCAACGCAAGGCTCTTGCCAGGCAACATTTAGCTGCCACTCTGATCCAAGCCACATTCAGAGGTTTCGTCACCAAAAGATGGTATTCATCTGTTTGCAAAGCAGTGGTGGTCCTCCAGACACGATACCGTGCCCACAAGCTTGCTCAAGCAATCCAGAAGGAATACCACATGATGAGAGGTGCTGCCATCACAATGCAAGCTGCTTATCGTGGTCACTGTCAGCGCAAGGTCCTGGCTCTGCAGCACTCTTCGGCCACTAAGATCCAAGCCTTGTTCAGAGGATTTGTCAGAAGGAAGAGGTACCTGCAAGTGTGCCATGCTGCCAGGGTTCTGCAGAAGCACTTTAGGGCTTTGAGGCTTGGTAGAGAAGTACAGCAGGAGTACTACACAATGGTTGGTGCTATTGTCACCCTACAGGCAGCTTTCAGAGGACTTGTTGCACGAAAGGCGCTTAGCAGACAGCATGAAATGGCAACCAAAATCCAAGCATGCTTCAGAGGATACATCCAGCGCATCGGGTACCAGAAGATTTCCAATGCTGCCCTTGTTCTCCAAAGGCATTTCCGAGCCTTGCGCCTTGGGCAGACGACCCGTGCAGATTACGTCCTCCAGCGATCATCTGCCATCAAGATCCAGGCATTCTATCGTTGCCAGAGAGAGAGGAAGGCCTTTGTGACCAAGAAGCAATCTGCAGTTAGAATCCAAGCTATGATCCGGGGATACCTTGGGTTTGCCCATGCCAAGAGGTTTAGGCTGGAGAGGACCGTTGCTGCAACAGCAATCCAGAGGCAATGGAGGGCAAATGCTCTCCGGGACCAGCAAGTACGATGTTACAATATCCAGAGAGGTGCTGCCATCACCATACAGGCTGCGGCGAGGACATTCCTAGTCCGCCAGTCTATCAAGAAGCAGCACAGAGCAGCCACCCGCATTCAGTCCTGCTACAGATGCCACAGAGCCGTTCAAAGCTACAAGAAAACTCTGGATGCCATTCATGTCCTGCAGGTTCAGTGGAGGGCACACCTACTTGCTAAGAAGTTCCAGGAAGAATACGCCAACCTCAAGAAGGCTACCATAACTGTGCAAGCTGTCTACCGTGGTATTTGCATTCGCAGGAGAATAGCTTTAGAGCACGCATCAGCGACAAAGATCGAGGCCACTGTGCGACAGTTCATTGCCAGGAAGCGTTACTTGAGTCTGAAGAAGGCAGCTGTTGTGCTTCAGAGAAGATTCAGGGCCACAAAGTCTTGCCAGGTGGAAACTCTGAAATACCATATAACCAGGGGTGCCTGTATCACACTCCAAGCAGCTGTACGAGGCTTATTGACCAGGAAAGCCCTCAAGAAATCCAACAGGGCAGCCACTATCATCCAAAGTGCCTACCGTAGCTTCAGGCAACAACAGAAGTACAAGCAAGAGAGGATGATGATCATCCATCTTCAGACAAGGATTAGAGCATACCTAGTTGGGAAGAAGGTGCGTCAAGAGTACAGTGCCATGAAATCTGCAGCTGTGGTTGTCCAGAGTGTGTACAGAGGCTTGACGGCAAGGCGTTTAGCTGCAAAGCATAGAGCAGCTCGTTCCATACAATCCACGTTCAGGATGCACCTAAGTAGGCGAATGTACCTGAAAAAGCGTAGCGCTGCCATTAAAATCCAGGCTGTTTGCAGGATGTACCTGGCAAAGAAATCCTATAAGAAGGTGTACTCTGCTGTCTGTGTGCTCCAAAAGCACACCAGGGGGTTCCTTGAAACAAAGAAGACCACAAGGGATTACCTGCAGAAGAAGAGTTCTGCCATCATCATTCAGTCACACATACGGCGCTGCATAGCAGAGAGGAGGTACTCTAAGCACCGGCAAGCTGCCATCTGCATCCAATCCCACTACAGGCAAATGGTGCAACGCCGACGATACCAAACCATCAGGGGTGCAGCCCTTGCGATCCAGAGGCGCTACCGGGCCACCATCCTTGCTAAAGTAACCCAGAAAGAATTCCACATGGCTCGCGGTGCAGCTATCACTCTTCAGGCGGTGTTCAGAGGGTACATGCAGTGCTGTAGGTATAGGAATCTGCGGTGCCATGTGATCAAGATGCAGGCGAGAGCCAGGGGTGCCATGGAAAGGAGGCGCTTTGTAAACATGGTGAGGGAGAAGGAAGCAGCTGTGTGTATCCAACGTCATGTTAGGGGATACCAAACCAGGAAACACCTAGAAGTAAGTCTGATTTTGGTCAATGAAAAGATTTCTCCTCAACAATGGAAGATGGGCAAGAATACAAGCAGAGAAATGGAGAAGAAGAAAAAGAACAGTGCTTTTGTAGCCAAAATCTTTCCAAAACTCTTAAGGGATCAATGCAAATTTGAGGTTTACATCTCGTCTTTTATGTAGCATTACAGGTCCTCTTTTGATATCCTTGAAAAATAAGTTCATGTTTTTTGTTTAAATAACACAAGTAATTTCTTGGAAAGATCTGAAGACCTTTTGACCTTTGGAACTCAAATCATTACTGTTAAAAATCTTCAATACCGTAACCATAATTTCCTTTCTGTTTTCATAGGCCCAACATCAAGCAAGACTAATAACACTCCAGGCCTTTGCTGACCGAACCAGGGCCCACCTGTCCGTCATTCGACTCCAGAGGGCCTTCCGTAACTTCCGCCTCCGCATGGCTTTCAAGCAAAAGATGGACGCCATCACAACCATTCAGAACTGGATGAGAGCCAAGCTTCATCGTCTGCGGTTCCAGAAGCTTCGAGCTGCGACGCTTGTCCTACAGAGGGCAGCAAGACAATATCTAGTCAGGAAGAACCTTGCCGCGACCCGGCTTCAGTCCGTTGCTAGGGTCTGGCTTGCCAAGAGACAGGTCCAGAAGATGCACTCAGCTGCACTTAAGATGCAGGTAAGTCGGACCCATTTCTGGATTTATTATAATGTCAACCAATTTCAGTCACTCCAAAATGGTTAATTAAGATTATGAGCGACATTTGCTTTAAGTATTGTAACACCGTAAACTTTTTAGACATGATACATGTACTTTCAAGATCATATAATATGTGAGCAAATTTTAGTTTTAGAGCAAAGAAGCTGTCACAAGTCCCAAAACTTCATTGTTGTGGCAGATTTGTTCATTCAACTGCATGAACCTTTCCTGAAATACTTGCAAAAATTGACAAACATTTTGGACACTTGAAAGTTTGTGGTAACAAAATCTTAATCCTTTCAAGATAATTTTTGTTGTTGTTATGATCGCTGTGCTTATAAAATTCCATATCCCATGGATTGACCTTTGACCCATGCAGGCTTTGTGGCGAGGTCACCGTGTCAGGTGTAGCATCAAGAGCAAGAAGGTCAGCGCGGCCAGGGCACGATGCCAGCGAGCCAATCGCAACGTCACTGAGGAGAAGAAGCTCTGTAACCGCACCGCCACCGCCTTGGACTACCTGCTGCATTACAGGAGCATGCATCGCATCTTGGAGACGCTCATCAGTCTAGGTGAGTCAAAAAGGAAAAAAGATCCATTGACAAACATGTTCAAACTAACTACAGTGAAACCTGTATATAAAGACCGCTAAAGGGAGATAGGTAAAGTGGCCTGTATGAGCAGGGTGGTGCTTCACAAAGACTAAGATCGACTTTAAGTTTGACTCAACTATGGAAGGCCATTCATGCCACTGTTTGCTCTCACCATTGGTCTCTCAGTTATGATCTTTAGATTTTTTCCCTCAATGATGAACTATCAAAAAATATAAATTCTGTAGATTGTTGACCATGATTTGATTTGTTCGTCCCTTGAGAAACCAATGGTTAGAGGAACTAGTGTTATAAACGGCCTGCCATCGTTAAGTCCAACTTAAAGTCGATCTAAGTCTTTGTGAAACACCTCCCAGGTGATCTTTATGTACAACTTCACCTAGTACATGTTTCAAACACTAATCAAGAGAACAGTAAGTGTGGTCTTTAGATACAAGTGGTCTTTCTATACAGGTGGTCCCTACAGCAGGTTTTGGTGTACCAATTTTTTTCCAGGCTACTACTGGTAGTTTGAGCAGCTAACAATTTTATTTTTTAATTTCATTAGTTCATTAAATTATTTATGTCTGTCTTTTCGGGCGTTTTTTATCTTTTCAGTGTAAAAAAAAAAAAGATGTAAATCCAAGTTTATATGGTTAAGAAAAAGCAGCATCACAGTCAGCCAAATTTTTAAAAGTAAATCTGATGTAAGATTAAAATATATTAAAAAAGTCTGCTTTACTTTTTCATATATTTTTTGTTACCAGATATTCTTGTATGCTGACAGAGCTTCCTTTTTTATAATGAAGTCTAATTCCTACGACCCATCCAAGTTTCCCATTACTAATAAACCCTTGCTTTGTCTTTCAGAGGTTGTGTCTCGCCTGTCGGCCATTTGTTGCCAGCGTCTGGTCGAAGCTGGCGCCGTTCCAGTCCTGTATGCTCTGGTCCGGGGTTGAAATCGCAGCGTGCCGTGCATGGAGATGATCGAGATCATCGTCAAGATCCTGCTGAACATCACCAAGGTAGGCCTAATTTACACTCACTCCATAAAAGTGCCTCAAATAACCCACTGCGGGAATACCCATAACTTTCAATTATGAGTGAATGGTATTTAGGGAGGGAAAAAAGTAGCTGCATGCCCTTTACTGCATACTTGTCTCTGTGTTTTAAAACACACATAAATGTAAAGCTCATTAAACTTATCTTGCTGCAGTGTTGTTTGGTTGTTTGTTTTCCCCTTTTTATGTGTGAATTGGGCATTTGAAACATTCCCTACTCCTTCCATTCTCGTCTCCTTATGCAAAATACCCCCCCCCCCCCCCC
>BEXV01001576.1:66487-76919 GCA_003118195.1 Hemicentrotus pulcherrimus
AAAAAAAAGGTGATGGTATGGGAAAATGATAACGTAAGGGATTCTGGAAACGTGTTCCTCTGTCTAATATGTCAAATAATGATAAAAAGCTGTTTTGATATAATGTCTCTATGCGCTTTGGATTGGATAATCAATGTTAATGCACTAATACCCTTAGGTTTGAACTTTGGCATTCATCCTCGATTCAATCTCTTCTCTTCCATCAATCATCTAGCACGATTCCACCCAGCATGCGGTACTTGACGCGGAGGAAGCCGTCGCTACCCTGCTGGACCTTCTTCAGATCTACCGAGAGAAGAACGCCCTCATCTTCTGCAAGACGTGCGTCATCCTCAGCAAGCTGCTTCAAGATACCACAGAGGCACAGGTGAGTTCTTTGATTCGATTTAAAAAAAAGTTATCTGTCAAACTTGTTATTCTTTCAGACTCTAAGAAGTAATGTGAATGCAATTCCTTTGTATACTTACTTATACCGGTATATACCGGTAGACTAGTTAAGGCTTGTTTAGATATGTGCAACTCATTTACACATTCCTCGCTGGGGTCTACTTAAAGGGACTGGATCGGCAGTTTCCATGTGCAGAAGGTCATAATTCTGTGATCCAATGCTGTAGGAAGTAATGATGATGATGATGATGATGATCCACAACACTTGTTTGGTGCCATTTTTCTGTTTCAAACATTCAAAGGTGCCCACGCCTCCTATAGTCATGTACTACACATGTGCTTAAAAAGATGGGTTTTGAGGCCATCTTTAATCTACCTTTAAATTCCCTCCTTTCTCTCTTTAGATCATTCTTTCTTGCCCCAAGGCCAAGGAGAAGATCGCGTCCCTCCACAAGCTAACCTCTCGCAAGCACACCATGGACGAACGCCGCACCAAGACCAAGAAGCTCAACGCCTCTTCCTCCTTCCTCAGCCAGACCTTCAACACGAGCTCCATCGCAGCAGCGTCGTTTGCCGCGGGAACACCTCGCAAGCGTCGCAGGGTCCTCGCCCTGGCCGGCGCGGAGTGGAACATCGAGGACCCCATGAGGGCGATAGACTTCCTGAAGCTGATGGCCGACAGAGTCTGAAGAAGTGTCGTGCTCCAACTGAGGCTCGATGTTGAGAGTAGTTGGTAAAAAATTCCTCATTCCTGTCTCTCTTCCGGTACATGTACGTACAGTGTAAATATACGATCAGAAATGACGCTGCAAAACTACAGCAATTAACAAAACAAAAATGATAATATAAAGTGTAATATCATTCAAATTCTCTTTCTTACAACACAGATCTCGGTGAATATGTTTAAGTACTTTGTTGCGCGCAGTTACCTTTCAATTTACACATACTAAAACCATGGCAGCTTTATTGCTGGGGATTACTGCCCCTTATCTGAGCAAGCCTTAAAATTTGATTTCTTTTTCATGTGATCAATGAAGTCGTTATCTTATTCATGTTTTGTATAGACTTCAACCTTGTATCCTCCTTTCTGAGGTAATATATTTCTAAAACTGCAAAAATGTGAAGCATCATGTCAAATCGTATTGACCATTCAAATCATAATGCAAATATTTAATTCAATCTCACTTACATGTAATTTAAAAGTGTCTATTTGTAAAGACTGATCTTTTTCATAGGGCTGGAGGTTATCATATTTTCTAAGAATCAAGATTTCTTTGAGCCAATATTTAAATATTTTATTCAACCTTGGCGCTTGAGGCCTTCTTTAGACAGGACTCTGCAAATGGCGGCCGTTTTATGAAGATGTAAAGCGTACGACGCTTCAAATTTCTGTGTCTTATATTGTTGTGCGCAGTTGCCTTCCTTTTTTGTTGTTGGGGGAAGGGGTCAGTTTACCGTGTCTTATCTGTGTCTTATCTTTTCTTGTTCTTTTTTTTCCTGCTAATTTGGGAGAAATATTATGTGATTGTGCTTCGTTAGAATTTGAACAAAATCTTGATTTGCTTAATGTGTTATAGGGAATATCACATTTGCATGAACTTTGTACAAAATTGTGGATAGATGTATGATATCTTATGTACTTTTCTGCCCAAACTCTATGGATATATGTAAGATTGATCATTGATGGGCAGGTGTTGTTCTTTTTGGGCTATTCAAACTGTACCTTCATTGTTGTTAAAAACAAAATATTTGATTTAAAATGAAGATGTTACAGTGTAGGTCAAACTTTTGATCAAAGCTTCCATATAATGTAAGTGATACATAATAAATAGTAGTCTGTAACCGATGTTGTAAGAAACCAACATAAAGAAATAGCTTCCATTTTTCTATATGATGTTGATTTGGGTGTATCAAGCTCTCCAAGTCTTCTTTTTTGTAACTGATCAATATAATAATGTGTAACAATGCTTGAAATAATAAGTGGATATTTTGTAACAGAAGCGTACAATGTAAGCTATTCAAAGTGTACATAATACTATAAAGCCTTCACTATGAACATGACGGACAAAGAAATCGGACAAAACATACAATTCCTCAGGTAGACAAATGAACATCCCTTCACTGCTATTATGTAAAAATGTGTAAAATAGGTGTCACATGCATATTCACCTGTTCTACACATTCTTACATAATAGCAGTGAAGGGATGTTCCTTTGTCTACCTGAGGAACTGTATATTTTGTCCGCTTTCTTTGTCCTTCATGTTCAAAGTGACAATGGATGGTTCTAAAATGCATTTTGTCACATGTAAGATAATGAATGTATTACATTTCCAAATCAATTTACACATCTGATTCATATAAATTGTTTTGTAATGTTTTGTATAGAAAGAGATATTCTACTCTCTCATTGTAAATAGATGTACATGTACTTCATAAGCAAGTACTATAATGCAGCTAGTGTATATAAAATGATTTGACTCTGCTACAATGAACTGAATTTGTCCCATGTATTTTTTTTCACTTTGAATACTGTGAAAAAACTCAAAATATGAACTAGTGTTTTATATGACTTGGATATAAAATCCATACTAGTATTTGTTTTATTGAAATTTCTCTCTTTTAATATTCAAATGCATTTTTTGATACTTTCTCACAGAACTGAATTTATAATGGGGGAAAACATCAAGGAAATTTGTTGAAAATATAATTGTTTCAGAAAGTATCTCATAAACATTTCCACAGAATATATCACGTACCATACATGAAATTTGTAACATGTAAAATATAATTCATGCACAATTAAGTTATTAAAATGTAGTTCTGGAAACTTCAGAATATTGACATTCACAAACAATAAAATCTCCTACTTAATCCATGATAACTCTGTTGAAGAGTTTTGGGTGATTGCCTGAGGTCCATCTGACATGCAAACACTAACAAAATGCAACTCGATGTGAGACAATGGATACAAATTAGAATATTATATGCAATTAACACATTCATAAAATTTGGGTAATCTATTACACCCATGCTCTTCTCATAATCTAAAATATGATATAAAATATACAGGAGATACACGCACAGAAGTTCATTAACAATCTATCCGCACTCCAGTTGAGGATGTGTGCATCTACTGTATAAAGCTGTCAGGCCGAGTATGATAGTTGCATTTACGGCCTCAATGAGGGGATAGATCATTTAATGTATGGATGAAGACTTGCATCCTAGAACCTTGTTAATTGATGTAAAAAGTCCCATATACATCTTTTTGTGAACAGTGCTTGTAACTTTACGAAGACTGGGCCAAATTTCTTATCATTTTGATGATTCCAGAACCTTGCAGTACACACCAAAACTTATATGCTAGATGATCAACCTTTTCTGGTCGATTTCACGTTTCTTTCAAAATGCAATCACATGACCGAACTGGTCTTTACCTTTAATGTATGGATGAAGACGTGCATCCTTTGGTTTACACAACAAAACTCCTAGAACCTTGTTAATTGATGTAAAAAGAATTAATTTCAGAATTATTTTGTGTTAAATAAGCCCCAAGGTTAATAGGCTTACATAAGCGTCCCCACAGAGATAATGGGACTTACCTCTCTATACGCAAACACAATATTGGAGCATAAACCTCTGCACATTTTGTAGGATAAAGGACTTATTACTTAAGGACATAGGGAAAAGAAGATGGATCGAAGGAGAGAAAAGAAGATGATGAAGAAGAAAATAATGAAGAAGAAGAAGGAGAAGAAAAAGAAGATGATGAAGAAAACAAATAGGGGAAGAGGGAAAGTTGCAGTAAACGAATCACATATGACTACATTCGACCAATCACTAGATAGTGGTCTAGGAGCGGGTTGTATGAAACAAGCTTTGAGCGTTCTGCAGCTACTGAACCATTGAATCCTTTTATCATCATGATCCAACATTTCAAAAACATTCATGTCTTTACCAGCTCCTTAAAACGTCACATACGGCCACAGTCGACCTCTGCCAAATGTGTAGTGTACATGTATAGTATTCCCCAAACAATATATTGGTCTGGGATTTAGATCCATATTACAGTTTATAAATATATCGAAGCTCAACATATTCTGTCAACAGATAGCAAGAAAAATGCCTCAAAAAATCTGAAATAGAGAAAGTCTGAGCCTGTAAAACAGCATTTCTGTCCAAAGGTATTCTCGATCTCTTTAACGTAAATGCGACATACAGCCACAGCCAACCTTTGCCGAGCATGCAATGTACATATATACTATACTCCAATCGACAGCGCGGTCTAAAGTTGAGATCCATATTACAGTTCATATGTACATAAGGCCTGAAAAAGTCTGAAATAAAGAAGGTCCAAGCCTGAAACTGGCATTTCTGTCCAAAGTCATTCTCTCAGTTCTTCGATCCTTTGCCAGGCGTGAATTTCTTCCTCTTCTTCTTCTTCTTGGTCATCTCTTGATCATCCCCTCCGACGCTCTCTCTGTCTCCTTTCCTCTTCTCTGTTGATTTGCTCTTCTCTGCTGTCCTCTTCTCCTGGTTGGCACTGCAAAGAAAAAAATGGCAGAAACAGGTTCAATAGCAAATTTATAAAAAATTCAAATAAATAATGATGATGAGGATGATGACAATGATGATGATGGGAGTGGTGAATATGGTGATGGTGGTGATGATGGTGGTGTTGATGATGATGGTGGTGAGGATGACAGTGGTAGTGGTGATGATGGTGGTGGTGAAAGTAAAGTAAAACTGATGTTTGTAAAAGAAGAAAGAAAAAAAAAATACATCAGTTCTCTACCAACTACTCAAGATCCTCTGATGATGAGGATGATGATGATGTTCAGAAATACAAGCTGCTTTTGTAGCCCCCAGTAACAGATGAGAGTTTGAAGACTTCTGGGACCGTTTCACAAAGCCTTTTTTTAATGACAAATGACAAAAATCATTGACAAGTCTGCTGATAACCAATCAGAAGCGAGGAGGTCTTTTGTCACTGATGACAAGTTTTGTGAAATCGTGCCCTGAATAATATCTTACATTTTGATGCTGATAAGGTTCTTTTTCTTCCCCGACTTTAGGGCGTCATCCCACTCGGACTCTTGGCCTCGAATCGCATATCTAAAATGAAAACATAATTTCAGTAAGATTAATGACTTGTGTTATTTTACTTGAAGAGGTGTCATAGTCAAGAGGTTTAGACACTTGACTTGAAATTCAAAGGTCAGAGTTCGATCCGAGACAAGACACTAACATGCGTTGGTAAGGCATCAATCTACATTTGCCACTCCATACCCAGGAGAGAAATGGGAGCTTTAGGCTTAGTAATTGCCATATGCCCTAACAGTGACCGGGGTAATAATATCTTGCTTAGAGTGCTTAGAGGTGGTATTTTGTATTATGCCCCCACATAAATTCAGATGATTATCGTCCATAACAATTCAAATTTACTTGAAGGTTTCTGAAATTATACCTAGCTACACATAGCAATATTTTGCCAAGATCAGTTCCTTTGAAGCCTAGATCTTGATTGGGAGGGGGGGGGGCGGGGAGACTTTTAAATCTTTGAAAATATTTAAATTCCTGTTTTTATTTGTTAGTCCAATAATGGCATATTTGGATTTGTGTTGACTAGGTATTTGCATCATCCCTTTCAAAACACTGGTCTAGGATGGCATGCATGTTTATCACTGTTAATGAACTGGAGCTGGCCCTTTAGTAAACACATCAATTCATTAGGATTTATAGCCCTTTAAAGGGATTGTTTAACAATATTAAATCTGAGATACACGACCCTACGTATTATCAGTGTCTGTGATATGGTGTAATATTGAAGACCTAAAAAACTGCGCTTCAAAATAATCAAGAAGTGCCTCAAAAAAGTAAAAAACTTTGAGTGACCGGTTTTACCATACTCGTTTTCCCCAATAGGCTGTAGTGTTATGAAAACCGTCAGGCGAACGGTTTTCAAAATTTGTAATTCCAATCATAAATATCTTGATAATCAGACAGGCGATCTGCTTGTAAAAGTAATGGGGTTCCTGACTGACCTAAAGGTTTATAATTATCATTGCATCATGAGCTAAATCCAGAATTTTGTTTCAGAATCTGAGACAAAGTTACCGGGTCCCTTTCATATGATGCATACAACCACAGCTTTTTAAAACATTTGAATGGCAAGTGGCTGAAGAGGGGATACAACAAAATTGGATATGTACAAAAAAGTATGGAAAGCACGTTTTGCCAACGTCATATATTCAGTTCAGTTTCAGTTCAGTTTATCAAAATGCACCAGACATCGCAATCATGAAAAACAAACATGATCCAAATTGAGACCCCCAAAAAGTTATGCTTGTTAGTGGGGCCCCTGGGAAGGATGGACCTCTCAATCCCGGCGGATTGCGAAAGAGACCAATGTGTTTCAAGGATCTGCGCGATTCAAAACATGGAAGATTATTTATGCTGCGGATCACTGCGTCATATGGGAAAGAGTCCTTGGACTTACCTGCTTAGATCCAGGCCCTTCAGAGCTGCTAGCTCTTTCTTCTGTTTGGCCTCAATCACTGCTGCTGCTTCATCCTACACCAAACAGATACAGAAAGACAAGAATTTGTGTTTAAAGCCCAACCACACTAGTCTGGCCAGGAGGGGTTAGATCTCCTGGCTGGTCCCAGACAGGTGGTTATCTCATCAAAGCAGCTCTCAATTAACATAAGAAAAAGGGGACCATGGGGGACCAACAGTCACCGATTAGGCATTGTTTGCTATATAGAGGGCGCAAGTAGCTGTAAGTAGTGCAGTGGGGCTTTAAGGGGTCACTTTGTGTTTATGGGGCAATATTGCATTACATGTTAAAATATTCTTGATTGATATTGAGTTACATTATATGTTCAATTTACATTCACATGTTAAGACATTTCTTTTATTCTTAACAATATTTGTTGGCTCCATGTTTGTTGACCACTCTCTCCTTCGCCACTGCTTTTTCTACCTTTCGTTTCATCAATCCATCTATCTATCCATCTGTCTATTGATCTAACATTTTCATTTATTTTAGAACGGATTGTATATAATCGTTTGAATACATTTTTATTGGATAATGCAATAATACATTCTTGCCAATATGGATTTAACAAAAATGTATCAACTGAAATAGCTCTAATTGATGTTCATGATTATTTAGTATCTTCTTTAAGTAATAAATTGCACACTATGGGTCTTTTTCTTAGATTAAGCAAAGCCTTTGATTCTATAGATCACAATATTTTGTTATACAAATTGAATCACTATGGAATAAGAGGTGTTGCTTACACATGGTTAACAAATTATTTGAAAAATCAACATCAAATGCAAGGCACTTGTGGAGTCCCTCAGGGCTTAATTTTAGGTCCTCTTTTGTTTTTATTGTTCATAAATTATTTGAATTATTTTTCAAACATTTTGAAATTTGACACCAATATCCTCTATTCTCATAACGATATCAATATTTTATGTAAAACTGTAAAAGCTTACCAATTCTTGTGCCATCGTCTGTCTGGTGGGTTCCATGGTGACCACCTTCTCATCCATCATGCCTTTCTCCACCTCCCGCTCCAGTACGTTGTTCAGCTCCGTCACGACCTTCCTGACGGTGCGGTTGAAGAGGGCCAGGAGCTGTGAGACGGGGACCTCCGTCTCCTTCTCCAGGACGTCCACGGTCTTGTGCTGTAGACCAAGACCTAGAAGGATGCTCTGCAGATAATGAAAATAGCAAAGTCTAGTCAACTGCCTTTTTTTTCTGGTAGGGCTTTATCAGCATACTATGACATTTCTCTGGATTCACTAGAGCCCTTTTACATATAACTCATCAATAATAGAAGTCTAAATTTGCTCTCAGTGGATCAAATGCAGTTAAGTCAGTAGCTTCCAACACTTAATGCTATGGCCCAGCACAAAAAGTTTTGGATTTTTTATCACATATCTAACTCGAGACAAGTCAGCAATTTCAAATAGCAGGTAAAGTTCTCTGGCTGAAAGGGGCACTAGAAAGCTTTTGCTTTTAAAGTGATGTTTTGACATGTGGAGGTATTTAAACATTGCTAGGATTGGTTCTACTTCAGCAGATTTTCTTACAAACTGAACAGCGGAGAGTTGGAAGTTGATCTTCTTGAGGAAGACGAGTCGCGTCACAGAGGGCAGCAGATCGGTGATGAGGTGGTAGTCCGCCATGTTCCGCGAGTAGAGCTCCAGCCTCTGGATGTCGTACTTGGAGAAGAGCAACTCTAGTTCCGTCGCGGTCATTGCTAAAAGAAGGGAAATTGAATATTCTTGAATATTAACACATAGGACTTTGTTATTTCTTACATTGTCACTTTTGCAGTAATATCTACATTTTTGCCATAACTGCCAACTTTAGGGGCCACCAACTTATCAAACCTAATTTAGGCTTTCAATGATGTTCCAGTTTGTTCTTCTCATTTAGCATCAGTTCATGAAATACATGAATATTCATGTAGTTTATTTTTCTAAAAACAATCTGTATGTATTTCAAAGTCTATTACGTTCATTGATAATGGAGAATGAATAAGGACCAATTGATTGAAACATAGATGATGCAAAGATGAACATTTCAAAGAAAAACTTACGTTGTGCTTTCATCTTGTTGTACGCCTTGCAGAAGAGAACACTGAGGGCTAGGGAAGGCTTGAAAGCTCTGAACTGATACGCACACAGAGACATGAACCTCTTCCTGNGTGACATTTAAACTTTTGAAAACATTTTAGAATTCCTGATTTTAAATATTAGTCCCATATTGACATTTTTGGATTAGAGTTGACTAGGTATTCGCATCATCCCTCTCAAATCGCAGGTCTTGGATGGCATGCAAATAAAGATATGGGTCCAGATTGAATAGGATTCAACATACTACATATGAAAACAAAACATTTCATAATTTAAAAAATGTGAATGAATGGGAAGTGACCATAGAGGGATTTGAATTTTGTGTGGAAAGCCTATAAATGTTATGCCAATGTCATCAATAAATAATAATTATGCTGCAGTTCACTGCATCATATGGGAAAGAGTCCTTAGACTTACCTGCTTAGATCTAGTCCCTTCAGAGCTGCTAGTTCTTTTTTCTGTTTGGCCTCAATCACAGCTGCTGCTTCATCCTATATCAAACAGTGAAAGTGTTTATGGGATCACTTTGCATTACACGTTAAAATATTCATGATTGACATTGATTTACATCATATGTTATATGCTATATGATTTATTCATTTATTCATGATCTTTTTCCAAAATTACAAACTGATTACAACATATATCACGATGATAAACAAATTCCATAATTAATACAACATCAACGTTACATACTTACATTGTAGTAATAACATGAGATAATCCTTAGGAAGGATTGCCTCACAAGCTAAGTTTGAATGCATGATAACCCTTTTAAATTTAAATGTTTAGATAATTCTCTTTCATACTCTAAACAATTCTTGAGCCGTACTCTGTCTTGTCGGCTCCATGTTAACCACTTTCTCCTCCACCATTTGTTTCTCTACCTGTCGTCCCATCCATCCATACATCTATCTATTGATCTATCTATTTATGTCTATCTTAGTATCTATCTATCTGTCTATCAATCTCTCTCTCCATCTCTCTCTCTCTCTCTCTCTCTGTCTCTCTTTCTACATAAATGTACCTATCTATCTAGCTATATATCCATCTATTGGCCTATCCATCTATCTATCTATCTATGTGTCTATATGTATCTATATATGTATCTACCCATCTCTCTCTCTCTCTCTCTCTTACTTTACTCCATCCATCCATCCATCCCTCCCTCTTTACCAATTCTTGAGCCATCGTCTGTCTGGTGGGTTCCATGGTGACCACCTTCTCTTCCATCATGCCTTTCTCCACCTCCCGCTCCAGTACGTTGTTCAGCTCCGTCACGACCTTCCTGACGGTGCGGTTGAAGAGGGCCAGGAGCTGTGAGACGGGGACCTCCGTCTCCTTCTCCAGGACGTCCACGGTCTTGTGCTGTAGACCAAGACCTAGAAG
>BEXV01001577.1:2655-26099 GCA_003118195.1 Hemicentrotus pulcherrimus
TTAAAGGCCCACTGCACTACTTGTAGCTACTTGCGCCCTCTATATAACAAACAGTGCGTAATCGGTGACCATTGGTCCCCCATGATTCTCTTTTTCTTATGTTAACTGAGAGCTGAGTTGATGAGATAACCATCTGTCAAGTGACCTTGCAAGGCGCTCTAATCACTCTTGTAAACTATGGCAGATAAGCTTTAATGGGACGTAGGTCAACTTGTACTTGTGACCCTTTCGTGAAATAATGTTCTGATACTGTAGATGTATCTTGGTAGACTTACGTGTAAGGCGAGAGCGGCCCTGTGACAATCTTTGAGACGTCTCCTTGACCTAGTGTCATTAATAACAAAGCAAGTGACTGGTGTCTGGAGTCTACACACCCACCCTGTATGAATAAGAAAAAAGGAATCGAATGGTTAAATAAATCATATCATTTATTTTAAACTGTAAAACAAAATATTTGATAATCAATGACAAATTAATATCGTAAATAGAAATGAACATTTAGAAATAGTTTGGACAGTGGGACAAAATAGAAACAAACACTACATATCGGTAAGTCTAATATGCCATTTGTGTAATTAAATTAAATTAATGCATTCGTCTTTAATAAATACCTCGTGAATTATTTACATGTAACTAACCGGTTACAAATAATTGTATTTCAATAATGCATACATAAAGTATTGTTAAGTAGGGCAAGCCATAATATTTGTCTGATGTAGCAATTTGAATACTGACTATTGAGATACAATCACATATAACAGGACCCATACTGATAAAGCCTTACTAAGCCTAGTTATCAACTAACTATGAACAATAGCCTATGTAAGTAATTGACAACTAGTTTAGTATGGTTTTATTAATATGGTCCCAGGTATTTAGACATTATTCACTCATATAGCACCACTTTTATGGAATTCTCTCCCCAAACTCCCTATGTTGTATATCCAATACTGAAATATTCATATATCAACTCAAAACTCATCTTTTCAAATTTAGCATATCAATATTACTAAAGGATAAGTAATGTAGTAATTTTTCTCTTCGTAAGAACTTCATTGTTTTCTATATATGCTTCTTTTTACTCATCTTCCTTTTATAATCTTGTTAAATTTTATATATGTATATTGTAAAGTGCATTGAAACGTCAACAGACACGAAACGCGCTATAGAAGAACAAAGTATTATCATTATCATTATCATACCCTGTATATCTCTTCCATGAGTAGTAAAGCTGTCTGTTTGCCAAGATCTTCAGGAATACTAGCTTCTTCTCCAGCCTTGTTAGATGCTGTTTCAGCAGAGAGGAAGTTCCCCTCCGTCGTCTCGGCAACCAATGACAACCCAAAACCAGGAGACCTGTGTACATTGAACAATGAGACAAGTGTAATGTCAGTACTCACTAGTGCTACTGCAACTGCTCTAATAATTATGGGCTTATCCACATTACATGTTTATTTTACTTCATGAAATAAATATTGAGAAGTATTGGGAAAAACAAATTCTATAGCAGTCGCCACTTAACAGATATATTCCATCTTATTTTTGTCACCGCCATTTATTAACTCTATTTTGTACAAAATGTCATCGTAATGTGCATGAAGTAGAAGGGAAAAGACTTTAAATGTTCAAACTTGATACTTCAGTTGATTTGACATGAAAATACACAATGATCATGGATGATGATCGTGATGATGACAACAATAATGTATTTTACTCGACTGCTGATAAGGCAAATCACATACAATGTAGTTGTAGACAAGCAAACATTATCCCATCAGTGCATGCCAGTTACAACATCACTAACCTTCCATTGAACCATACACTTTTATCTCAAGATAACTATTTTCTAGGGGTAGAACCAATACACTAATAGAATTTTGCATGTTGTTGTTGTTGTTTTAGATTTTATTGGCATGTACCATTCATTTAGGAATATTTATGCCATTAAAAATAGAAATAAATTATTAGTCTCTATAAAGCACTGCAGAAAATTAGTTTAGTTCAGTTCAGTCTATATATTGACCCTAAATAAAAAATAAATAAACAGCAGAGCATCAGCAATAGAAAAAAATAAAGAGCAATTAGACAAATACAAATTACGAGAATGAGGGGTCAACAACAAAAAAGAGCAAATAGCCTTATAGTACGTTGACCCCCAGATCAACAATACATACTTGTACATAATTATAACAAACAAAGAGGAAATCAAATCACTTACTTTCCCGACTGTGGTCCTTTCATATGGTCTGTGTATATGTAGATATCTGGTAGGAACTGATTGAGGATGCTTCGGGCTGAATCTACTATTCTGTTTGGTGTGGCAGGAGAAACTCTCATGGCATATCTAATCCACTTGGGTCAAAGAAATGTCTCAGATATCTTAATAAAAATTAACAATGGACGTAGCAGACTTGGTTTGTTTGTAATGGATGAAAGGTATTCATACCTTTTGATGTTTGTTTACTTTTTAAACTTTTACTTTTTATATAATTGTGTTACTGTATTTTTAATACAAATGTGGAAAAAAAGAAATAGAATTCAATTAAATTCAATATCAGTTATTTATTTGAAAATTATGAAATAACATTGTATTACAATCAAATCAACATGATCCATTAACTCTTATTATGGAGATATGAAAATGAAAATACTCAGTCTCTCTGTCTCTGTCTTTCTCTAAACATGACCATGCTATGCTTGACACAGAAAATCTGTCGTCCATCTTTGAAAAGAATATTCAATCTATATCCTATAGTCTTTCTCTCTTAATGCCTGCCTGTCTGTCTCTGTCTGTCTGTCTGTCTCTCTCTCTCTCTCTTTTCTCTCCCTCAAATGATACAATTTTAAAGAATACTTTGATCACTGTGAAAGGATACGCTACACCTCTTATCCTCTTGATCTTGCCTGGCTTTGTGAGCTGCAGAGGTCGAAGGTTACGTATGATAGGACACCTAAACAGTATCTCTCCCCCACCATTAGGGGGCGCCCCTCGTCTGTTCACCTGCAAGTTAAAAATAGAATTCTACATGATATTGTTTCCTTGAGATATGTTTGAAATAGGTCAAAATGAAAATAAGTTAGTCTAATGTAAGAAGGTACAAGAAATGTAACATCAACATTGGTGGTGGGTTGTTACCAGTTTTTTGTGTGTCAATTTACTGTTCACCTGTCAAATCATATGAAAACAGAAGCAAAGAACTTCAACATGTATTCCTAAAACAGCCTCAAAGGGAACATATTTTCACCCCACCCAATTAAAATCATCATCAAGACAATCATTTTCTATGTGCTGATAAGTGTATATTAAGTAAACTGCTTCCACACTCAAATTCTCTATCGTGTTACAGATGCAGTTACTAACAGAACATTTCAATTTCACTGAGTCATCTCTACCTACCTTTAATTCTAATCCTTCATCAATTCCAAATTTCTTGAGAACAGCGAAAGTCACTGCCTTGATCACATCAACCTGAAAGAAAGAACAAAAGACAACTAAGATTAAGGATCACAAACCATTTCACTGTTCGGTACCGGTGTGTTGGCTCAGTCAGTAGAGCCTCCACCTCACAACCGGGAGGTCGTGGGTTCGAACCCCGGCCGCGTCATACCAAAAGACATTAAAAGACGGGAGTTGCTGCTACCTTTTTTGGCGTTCAACAATAGGGGATAGAGCAACGTCGATCTGGCGCTGCTCAGTGGCTGCCGGGCTCACGATCAATTGGGCAAAAAGAATTTCCATTTTTNTACCCTGTATATCTCTTCCATGAGTAGTAAAGCTGTCTGTTTGCCAAGATCTTCAGGAATACTAGCTTCTTCTCCAGCCTTGTTAGATGCTGTTTCAGCAGAGAGGAAGTTCCCCTCCGTCGTCTCGGCAACCAATGACAACCCAAAACCAGGAGACCTGTGTACATTGAACAATGAGACAAGTGTAATGTCAGTACTCACTAGTGCTACTGCAACTGCTCTAATAATTATGGGCTTATCCACATTACATGTTTATTTTACTTCATGAAATAAATATTGAGAAGTATTGGGAAAAACAAATTCTATAGCAGTCGCCACTTAACAGATATATTCCATCTTATTTTTGTCACCGCCATTTATTAACTCTATTTTGTACAAAATGTCATCGTAATGTGCATGAAGTAGAAGGAAAAAGACTTTAAATGTTCAAACTTGATACTTCAGTTGATTTGACATGAAAATACACAATGATCATGAATGATGATCGTGATGATGACAACAATAATGTATTTTACTCGACTGCTGATAAGGCAAATCACATACAATGTAGTTGTAGACAAGCAAACATTATCCCATCAGTGCATGCCAGTTAAAACATCACTAACCTTCCATTGAACCATACACTTTTATCTCAAGATAACTATTTTCTAGGGGTAGAACCAATACACTAATAGAATTTTGCATGTTGTTGTTGTTGTTTTAGATTTTATTGGCATGTACCATTCATTTAGGAATATTTATGCCATTAAAAATAGAAATAAATTATTAGTCTCTATAAAGCACTGCAGAAAATTAGTTTAGTTCAGTTCAGTCTATATATTGACCCTAAATAAAAAATAAATAAACAGCAGAGCATCAGCAATAGAAAAAAATAAAGAGCAATTAGACAAATACAAATTACGAGAATGAGGGGTCAACAACAAAAAAGAGCAAATAGCCTTATAGTACGTTAAACCCCAGATCAACAATACATACTTGTACATAATTATAACAAACAAAGAGGAAATCAAATCACTTACTTTCCCGACTGTGGTCCTTTCATATGGTCTGTGTATATGTAGATATCTGGTAGGAACTGATTGAGGATGCTTCGGGCTGAATCTACTATTCTGTTTGGTGTGGCAGGAGAAACTCTCATGGCATATCTAATCCACTTGGGTCAAAGAAATGTCTCAGATATCTTAATAAAAATTAACAATGGACGTAGCAGACTTGGTTTGTTAGTAATGGATGAAAGGTATTCATACCTTTTGATGTTTGTTTACTTTTTAAACTTTTACTTTTTATATAATTGTGTTACTGTATTTTTAGTACAAATGTGGAAAAAAAGAAATAGAATTCAATTAAATTCAATATCAGTTATTTATTTGAAAATTATGAAATAACATTGTATTACAATCAAATCAACATGATCCATTAACTCTTATTATGGAGATATGAAAATGAAAATACTCAGTCTCTCTGTCTCTGTCTTTCTCTAAACATGACCATGCTATGCTTGACACAGAAAATCTGTCGTCCATCTTTGAAAAGAATATTCAATCTATATCCTATAGTCTTTCTCTCTTAATGCCTGCCTGTCTGTCTCTGTCTGTCTGTCTGTCTCTCTCTCTCTCTCTTTTCTCTCCCTCAAATGATACAATTTTAAAGAATACTTTGATCACTGTGAAAGGATACGCTACACCTCTTATCCTCTTGATCTTGCCTGGCTTTGTGAGCTGCAGAGGTCGAAGGTTACGTATGATAGGACACCTAAACAGTATCTCTCCCCCACCATTAGGGGGCGCCCCTCGTCTGTTCACCTGCAAGTTAAAAATAGAATTCTACATGATATTGTTTCCTTGAGATATGTTTGAAATAGGTCAAAATGAAAATAAGTTAGTCTAATGTAAGAAGGTACAAGAAATGTAACATCAACATTGGTGGTGGGTAGTTACCATTTTTTTGTGTGTCAATTTACTGTTCACCTGTCAAATCATATGAAAACAGAAGCAAAGAACTTCAACTTGTATTCCTAAAACAGCCTCAAAGGGAACATATTTTCACCCCACCCAATTAAAATCATCATCAAGACAATCATTTTCTATGTGCTGATAAGTGTATATTAAGTAAACTGCTTCCACACTCAAATTCTCTATCGTGTTACAGATGCAGTTACTAACAGAACATTTCAATTTCACTGAGTCATCTCTACCTACCTTTAATTCTAATCCTTCATCAATTCCAAATTTCTTGAGAACAGCGAAAGTCACTGCCTTGATCACATCAACCTGAAAGAAAGAACAAAAGACAACTTAGATTAAGGATCACAAACCATTTCACTGTTCGGTACCGGTGTGTTGGCTCAGTCAGTAGAGCCTCCACCTCACAACCGGGAGGTCGTGGGTTCGAACCCCGGCCGCGTCATACCAAAAGACATTAAAAGACGGGAGTTGCTGCTACCTTTTTTGGCGTTCAACAATAGGGGATAGAGCAACGTCGATCTGGCGCTGCTCAGTGGCTGCCGGGCTCACGATCAATTGGGCAAAAAGAATTTCCATTTTCGGTTTAATAAAATTTGGAGTGGACTTTAAAAGGTTATTATTATTAGTATATGTGCAATTCACTCAGGTCTACATGCTTTGATCACCTAAGAACTCAAGAAGTATTCAAATGATGGGAAAGGGTACGTAAAGAATTTCACATCTTTTCACATAGATCACAAAGTCTTAAATAAATTGAAGATGAAATAACAAAATGAACAGTCCCATTTACTTACATACATGTTTCTTCTCTATAGAATCAGAAAATAATTGTCATATTGATTACACATTCCTTTCTTGCAAGGTTTCAAGCATATGAAATTGGTAACTGCTATGAATCCATTGAATCAGGCCTAAACCTGTTTCTACCATAACCATTTAGTAACCCATAATAAGTTTGAGACAATTCTTACTCACCGATGGATCAAGTTGGTCATTAGTGACTCCTCTTAAGACCGCCTTGACTGGTTTCTTACCGAACGGAGCAAGACATACGAGGGCTTCCATGTAGTACCCTATGGCTCTCTGGACATGACAATCATGATCAAAGGTACCACCCATCAACAGGCCAGGCTGGTAACGCACTTGGGTTCCTGCAATCAGTCAAAATATTCCACATGATAATTTAGGATGAGAACGTTTACCATTTCGGTTAGGAAGTCAGAGTTTATCTAAAGTTTGTCTTGATTAGCACACAACAATGGCTGAAGGGTTGACATCAATCAAACATTTATACAATTTCAGAAAATACAACAACATAATCCCCCTTTATGAAAATAACAGTAAATAGTAAATAACATAATATCATACTGCAAGCTTGATTAAACAGTAAAAACAAATTCTGTTAAATTAAAAGGAATTATATAATACATGACATAATAGTTTTGAAAATGTTAAAATGAACATGACAATGTAAATATCTGTGTCAATGGCAAGGGACATACATGTACAGCAACAAAGTTTACCAGTTGGGATTTTAACCTATCTGAACTATTAATATTCTTAGCACAAATTTTCATCATATTCAGGTGCAACAGGAGAGTAAGTAGCCCAATAACAGGGCTCTTAATCAAATGTTTGAGGATTTTATATAAAATAACTAGACCAGGGACTTTATACATGGTTGTCTGTAAATGAATGTCAAATTCCCACAGCAAAGGTACTATGCAGATTCACTTAGCTTTATGTCATATGATATGTAAAATATAAAGTGAATCACACTACATCATCATTTTAAAATAATTAAGAACGGGTAAAACACTAACAAAATCTACCATGATTTTTATAATTTGTAAATAAATGGCAACTGTGCAAAACATTTGTCCTACACTCATTCGCTGAGCTCCGTGTTATATCAAACAGAAATGTGAAGCATATTACTCTTTACGTCATCTTAAAAGAACCCGCTGCAAGCAAGGTTTTAATATTTCTTACCAGTCTGGTTGACCTCAATGTATGATCCATTGGTAATCTTGTCCAGGAGACGGATGAAACTTGCTTCAAAGTCTGACAAAAGAACACAAAGTTATGTATCAAAAGGATAACTCTATACGCACTCATAGCTTCATAGGCCCAAACCTATCTGGGACTCACTCCAGCAAAGCATAGAGTCAATGTTAATGCGTATTGACCTCTAGCACTGCACTACGTGATAAAAGGCAGCATTTGCTCACATAAATAGTCAATACACACATAATACACAAATGCACACAATCAAGCCGATGCTGCTGTAAGCAAAGTTTGACAGTAGACTTACAATTTTAATATTTTTAAATTATTCTTTCTTACATCTGTAAGTTGAAAAAATTGTACTGCTATTTATTAATTGTCACTAAAGTACAGATTTTTAGTGAGATCAGTTGAGGTTTGTACAGTCGTGTTTGAAATGTTGAGTATCAATAGTATGGTGTCTGATCGCGCACCCGATGTTGTGTGCTAAAATTCTTCCCATTGAGATTGCATGCATCCCTATGCAGTCTACATGCATTGCATGACCCTGCAAGAAAAGTCAAGTTTTTTTTTTCAAATTGAGATTCAAACCTTTATCTGTTGTGATCCTGAAGGTGATACTCAATAAATGAGGTGTCATATGAAAGAGCAGGTGAATTCCAATATTTCCAAAGGGGCGTCATTTCGGAATTCTAAAAATATCTTGGTCAAAACAGCTATTTAAACATAGTATCCTGGCTAACTCTGAGATCTGCCACTTTTGAGAAATGACGGCCTAATAGATAAGTAGTCCCAGTCCTAATGAACATATCTATGCGCTTATTTTGTCGCTAGCCCCCAGGGATCACACAGGATTACAGTTTGAAAATACCCTTCCCCACATTTTTCGGATCAGCTAATTAAGGAGGCGTGCGCTCCGCTCAGTCCAAACCATGGTTACATCGCGTAACATCTCCGCGTGCGAATGATACTGTGAATGAAAGTATGGGTAGCCGTTTGCACAAAAAAACCCGGAAGTGAATACACGTTATAGTCAATGGCAATATCGCGTGGACAACGTGCACGCTGTCTCCGCGATATTGCCATTGACTATAACGTGTATTCACTTCCGGGTTCGATCGTACGAGCGGCAACCCATACATGTCAATGCGGAGACAGCGTGGCTCAAGCTGCAAGTTGCGCACAGCATGCGTACGCTATGCATACGCTTGCATATTGCGCGATACAGCTGTTTGGCTAAATTTAGCAAAACAACATAACTCTGTGTGTACGTCTTTTTCGTCGATTCTGACCAAATCGATATGAATATTCCAGCTTTTTGGAGGGGCTGTATCTTTTGATAGAAACATCGACGAGACTTGAAATTTGAAATGTATTATTCTGATTACATTTTTTATTTATATATCAAACCAAAATGGTGAAAAACGATCCCAAATTCAAAATTGAAAAATAGTTCAGACACCCTATCAATAGCACAGCTTTTAATACACAGCCAGGATAGTATTGCAGCTATGTGTGCTCATCAGAAGGGCCCTGGTCAGAGAATGAGGATCATCTGCAAACACGATGATATCCTCATAAACGCGGCAAAATGTGTCCTAAAAAATCAGGATCATCCGCATTTTCGCGACATATTTTTTCTTTGGCGCTGTGCAGAAGGAAGAAGAAAATGACCCCAGTTCACCGTCTACTTTTATGGGTTGTCTGTCTTCCCAAGGATTTGTCACTCAAGAAATCATTGTGGAATTCGTTTTTTGCATCTCCAACGCGCAGATTGGAAATCAGAATCGTCCGAGAAAATGCGGACGATCCTTTTTTTTGTGGATTTGTCTGTAGGGATTTACGAAGACGATCCTTGTTTTTGCAGACGATTCTTATTCGTGGACCAGCGCCCTACTGCTCACCAGGACGAGGATAGGTTTCTGATTTAAAATTAAATTTCAAAATTGTTTCAATCATCGACCATTTGTTGAGTTGAATTGTTTTTATTGTATTGATATTTAGGTGTCATAGATCGGCACTCAAGTTAATTCTGGTGAGATGTGTTCAGTCATGTTTGAGAGTTTTGTATAATAGAGGGCGTCTAAAAAAAAAAATCACACTGAGCAAGAATGATGAGTGATCTACCAACATAAAAATCAACGTATGGGAACGTAGTAAATGAGGCATTGGTTCTCATCACACGATAAGATCAGACGTGAAATGGGCCTAGAGTCTTACCTTTTAGTCCTGGATCATCATCCTTATGCCTGATTTTACTGATACAGATGGTCTTTCCACTGAGTGTTGCAAGGACCATGCGTTGACGGAAGAAATTACAACCCTCATACTTCAGAATTCCACCCTCGGTAGTCATTTACGATTTCACACGTGAGAAGTTTGTGTACTGTAAGGAATTGGCCTGTAGATGGCGCGATTAAACATCAACCCAACGGGTACGCGTACACTTTGAGCCAANCGAAAACAGGCGCAGCGGTGAACGGAAGTTGGGATGTGAATTAGACAGACATATCGTGTGTGCGTGGCGGGGTCCGGCTGCATTGACTTAATACATGCGATGAGATATTTTTGAGCTTGCGATCAACACAAAATCAGGCTCTAAATCTGAAAAATGCTTGAAATAAATCTCATTTTATGGTACCCAAATTTCTTACAGACACTTCTTAAGATACTCGATTTTTCAGATTCGGGTAGCGGGACCGCCGATTGCATCTCTAAAATGTGATATTTTAGGATATATTTTTCATTGCAAATGTGGTTCTTCAGTGACACTGGCATGGTATGGTATGTGTGGGATATGTGTTATGCTATTTTGCGAGGTATTTTAAAGGAATTTTATCATGCATCCAACCATTGGGCCGAAAACTGGAACTGGCCGATTACCGGGTACTTTACTCTAGTCTATATTTAAGAACTAAATACTCGGCTAAATCAAGAAGTCGCAGTCAAATTTGAGCCCAAAATGCCTGCTTAACAAACAGGAAGAAAGGGGAATTTATCGTCGTTTATTAACATTTTATACGACTCTAAACCTAATTAGCTCTGAACAACAATTACATGTAGCTTACGATGGGCTACCAATTTTAACATTGCCAATCTCTGGAAACATCTTGTTTTTGTTTGTTTGTTTGATTTTTACTTTTTTTAATTTGACATTTCCCATTTTCATAGCACAAAAAAACTACATATAAATTTATCTCGAGTGTAATCGAACCCAGGAATTGTACTAATTTGTTTACATCGATATGAAATCATTAATCATGAAATCATCATGATCGATTATACATGTAGGTCTATTGTGGAATGAAATTATGTTAAAAATTAGATAATTTAGAAAGCCCTGAAATCCACCAACTTCAGGGGGCTCTGTCCCCTGCACCCCCGTTTGAGTTTTGCCCCTGGACCCCACCCGTTTTCGGCACGGGCGCTACGCTCCTACGCAGCACCAACATACAGGGTGGTACATTGATTTTTCTATTTTATGTGTGTATGGTGGTGTGACCATAGTTAGCGCGTGACCTACATGTACATGTACGTTCGCTATCTTCAAAATTCGGTAAGGAACATGAAATTACCCAGAGACACATTTTTCTTTGCAATGTGCGAAATTGTGAAAATATTGACAAAAGATCAGGAAATTTTTCAGTCATTTGTGTCGTTCAGAAAAATTTATTAACTTATCGATAAGAGAATGAAAATCTTCATTTTGAGAGCAGATATCCTCAAAATTGTAAGTAAAAAGTGGTACCAACTGATTGTATAATATCTTTTCCTTGGAAATTGTGATATTATCTTATTTTTGGTAAATCACATTTTCTTTACAAAGCAGCTGTAAACCCCCGTGCACGAAGTAAGGTCTAGTTGTTTTTTATGACTTTTTTAGTTGCAGCGCGCGCGCCGATCCGAAATGGAGTTTTTAAATTGCAATTTCTCTGGAATCCTTTGACAATAAGTTTATTAGTTGAACTAATTTGAAGTCAAAAACTTTACCGTCCATTTGCTAATAATTGAAATAAATAAGTTTGTGTAGAATATGAATAATCATACATCGAATATCACATTATTCTCTTATATTTTTGAAATCTCCGCGAACTTTGGTCACCCCCTCATACAGTACCTACATGTAGATGCCGAGTGTGCGTTGGTTACGTTTTATGCGTGAATTGCGTCACCTGTTTAAAGCATGACATGTCAGTGTGTAATGTCATTGCGCTCTCTGCTTATTCAGTAAGCCCTCTCTCACTTAAATTTGAAACCACTCGAGTGGATTGGCCAATGAGAGCGCATTATTTGCTGTTTTCTCGCTGTACAGCGCTCAATGCCTAAAGTTCAATGTGTACTGGTAATTACCTTTCTAAATTTGCCAACATTAGCAAACTTAACCGAGTAGTTACAGGATTATTAAAGTTTAACTTTGTTGTTGCAAATATGCTTGAGGAATCCATGTTAAATGCTGATGGGAATAACACTTCAGCTGTGAGAAGCTCAGTTACCTTGCACAACAAATGTGAACCAATTATGAAAGATGTACATGTAGGGTTTATAATTAACAACAAAAAAAATTGGAAAAATCCTGCCGTACCGGTAGATTGGTGAAGGCTGTTGACTCTCGTTTGGGAGTTCCTGGGTCTGATGCTTGTTTGTTGCTAATAAATTTCGTTGGAGAGATTGCTATACCCTTCTGCATCCAGGTGTACTGTAGGTACATGTACATACATGTAAATACATACCTGCTAAGGCTGCTTTGCTGGATACTGATGAAGCTAGACTCATAGAGGATGGCCATATTATTGTATGAGCATTGTTATTATTATTACAATTATTTTTGTCATTAATGATGATGATTATTATTATCATTTATTATTATTATTATTATAATTATTATCATCATCATCATCTTAATCTTCATCATCATCATCATCATCATCATCATCATCATCATCATCATCATCAACATCATCATCATAATATTAGTAGTAATAATCGTAGTAAGCGTAGTAATACCGGTTGATGTTTTTGGCTACATTTGTTAAACAATATACACCGTAGCATAATAGAAGTAATTGCTGCCCTCTCGAGCTTCATTTAAGAGAAAGTCCTTTGTCACTTCAACAATCTGGTCTAGCATTATTCCTTATTACAGTGTAGAGGGCAGTAAATATGTTTTTCAATGTGACCTGATCTGAGAACCCTCAAATTTAATGCAAACAAAATGGCAACAAAGTTCAGGAAATACTACTTAAAGGGCACTCGAACCCTAGTAATAAGTTCATACAAGTATAAAAGCAGAACAATAAGAGAAACAGAAACACCCCCAATCAGTTATACCAGCAAGAGACACCAGAGGGTTACAGTGATTCAGTTTGCTTTTCGCCTCCCAGGCACGGGTGACGCCAAATACTTAATAATAATAATAATGATGGCGGAAGTTTGAAATAAATCGCAACAATAATAAGAGAGTTGTGAATATTTGAAATACAAGTTTACTAGCACTATCTCAAATAGGTATTTTTGTTTGTGGATTACATCTTAGGCACAGAAAACTATTCTGTTTATTATGTACAAAATTATCATGATTTTCTGTTTTTCTCAGATCTCACAAGTGCCTTCGCACTTGGGGCACTTTTTACAGATCCTCTAAAGAAAAATCTTGACCCTACCAAGTCATTCATTTTGAAAAAGATGAAATTAAGTTATGGGAAATTTGTTTGGTACTACATCATTACAGATTCAGCCAATTTGAAGTACCGGTACTCATACGTATAGTACATGTAATTACAACTGTACATCTATAACAAATTGATTACTTTCTTTAATTTTACCTGATTTTGTTCAAACTCTTACCAGTCTGCTTTTCTGATTTTTCTGCTTTTCTGCTTTTTCTGCTTTCTTAAAGAATTGTTTGCTATGAAGGTATGATTTCCCTTTCAGACCACAGCACACTCTCAGAAATATCTAAATATAGATCTCAACATTTTGGCCAATATATCAATAGTGACCTGGTTATGATTGATCAATATTTCCGACCATTATTTTGCTAAATTACTCAGCAATTACACTTTCCCCCGTAAATCTGTCAGACCTACAATGTAAAGTATCATTCATTGGTTGTGTAAATATTGTTTCATTTTTGTTTGAATGGATCGTTCATCACTAGAGTTCCAGATGCATCTTAAAAAATAAAATGGAGGTGTATACATGGTACCGTATGTAAAATAAGAGATAGAGAGAGAGAGAGAGAGAGAGAAACACACACACATACACACACACATTAACAGACAGACAGAGATAGACAGAGAGAGGTCATCTATGAATTACTTAAATGCATGATAATGGAAACACATTTAATCAATACATCCACACTGTAGACGACATATAGCTGCGTTTATCCCTTAAAATTGTGAGAGCACATGAATGTGACTGTTGAGCCATGATTCATGTTACTGACATCACCAATTTATGTTTATTGCCAAATTGTTCCAACCAGGGCGTCTAGATCAACTCTGGCATGGATTCAGAGCGGATATCATGCCAAAGTTGTGTCTGTGGCTCGACCATATTTAGCTCCTGAAAGCCAGAATTTGCAGCAAAATAAATTTATGACAAATTGTGTTCGTTATTTAGAAGGTTGATCCTGTTTACTCTGACAAAGTAGGGGTTGATGCTGTATGTAAAGAGGGATTAAAGAAAATTGATGGAAATATGAAATTAGAATGTTTTTGAAGCTCAGGCATAAAGAGTGACAGTTGTTGGCAGTTACTGGTCTCATAACATAATTTGGCCACTATAGCTAAGTTGTCTACAGTTAGCTCTGCATAAGTTGATTATGTTGGAACCGCAAAAACAGGTTAACTTGTGCAAGATTTGACTTAGGAAGTGTAAATAATATGTTATGCATAGTTTTGTTTTGTTTTTTACTTGGGAGACTTCAATTCAGGGCCCTGTTTTGTAAAAAACTGTTCATCAGTAACAATTCAAAATCACTGTTATACATGTATAAGCTACTGAAATCTTGGTATTTGAATGGCTGCGAGAAAATTTGTCATAGAAATTTAGCATTTGTTATTTGTCATTGATAACAAGTTTGATGAAACAGGGCTCCTGATTAGGGTCTTATACATTGTAGGCCTCCATGTTCATTGTATAGTAGCAAGGGAAAGTCCAACGTACAGCTCTTACAGGTCATTCAGGGTCTAATTCAGAATAAAATGACATCACATGTGTCATCAATCTGTAGATACATACATGTAGAAGTAGGACTATTAACTTAACACAGTGGAACCTGCTTTAGCAACCACCTGTCTATAAAGACCACAATATTTGTTTCCCTGGAAAATGAAACATTTAACCAAAGGAAATTGTAAATTAACCCATTGCTTACGGGAACCTGGTGGTCCCTTTGTTAAGTCTATGGGAATAAGATAATTCAGGAGTCAACGGGTTAAAGACTACATGTACCTGCCTTTAAAGACCACTTTTTTTCTCTCTCTCTCTCTCTCTTGAATAGTCTTTAACAGTATACAGATTTCCCTGTACAATATACATACAGTATATAAGCAAAGGCCTTGCATAGTTTTGACTTGCCCTCATATATTTATTTTGGTTTGCCTGAACCCATCATGTAACCTGGGCATCCTCTGTACCCCTCTATGCCACGCCCACCTTGTCACGCCCACTTTGTCACGCCCAGCTTCCAACCCCTCCACAGGCTGCTACTAGTGATGACAATCGCCTAAATCCTCATCCAAAGACAAAAGCAATACGATTGAGAGGCGATGGGTTGGGATCCCTTGGAGCGCCAGACGTCTGTCACATAAATCTCTTCCTTCCTCCATCTATTGAGTACTGGTGTGATTCACAGAGCTGTCCATGTAGGACTGAATGCAATATGCTCAAATCTATTCTCTACATGTATGCACTCTGTAAACTTTTACCCCAATACACCAATTGCTTTTTATCCCTTAGATCTTGAGGAAATGAATACATTTTAATTAAAGTGTATTCTGTTGTTATAGAATAGACTCCTGTACTATAATTAATTCTCTACATGTGCTCAATCTCTGTAACCTTTACTCCAACTGCTATGTATATCTCTTTAATTTTGAAGAATGGGTATAATTCCAACAAAGTACATTTATATTCTTTTACAGCTGATTTGAGGTAGGTGTCTTTAATAGCCAATCAAACTGAGAGGATACTTATAGACAGGTGGTAGTTAGCAAATAGTGTAAACCTTGAAGAAGAGTTTCTCAGAGATCCTGGTGTAGCATATAATACATCAAGCCTGTCTGTAATAGCCATCTATTGGAAGTTTACATATTAGTAGCATCTATAAACAATGATTTATATTGGTAAGAAACCTTTACCGGTATATTTCACACCTCTCCAGACAAACAGTACAGTATTGATAACACATTATTGATATGGAACAAGACCTTGATTATTCAGAGTGACTACATGTAAGTATTTGGGTTTGAAGAAAATTCACTGTGCAAACAACATTGTGTTCAATGTGAGTAACCCTCCAATGAGCTAATAAAATTGCCTTTAAAAGTACAGATGTTTTGTCTCCGTAACACGCCTTGTCACATCAGTCAGCATTAGCAGATGTTTACATGAGGAGTCGTGTGCTGCCATGGCAACTACCCATCACTCGCCATCCCACAATAGGGCACGACGGTGCGTTCAACTCGGCGCGACAACCTTCACACGAGCAGTGACACATACTTGCATAAAAGGCTTACGCAAAAAACAAACTTCCCTTTCTCGTTAACTCCACCCCGTATGTCACAAATTACCAGAAACCCACTTTAATTGTTCCTCAACCCCCTTTTCCTCTAATGACACAATTACGCCACCAACTCTTTTTCCCTTCTCCTCTTTGTCGCAGTACAGGAAGTGAAGGCCTTCAGGTGCCTGATTGGCTGACGTGAGCTGCGGACTTTTTTTTTCTTTCTCTTTTGATTAATTGAGGGCTGGTTGTTTGGCAGCAGGCTAGCAGGCTACATGAGGATGGCTTCTGCTCTGCAAGCATCAGGAGAGAGTCAGCCAGAAGTGACTCTGGATAACATCGAGAAGGTAAGCATGACTACCAAAGGTGAAGTGGACGATGCCGTAGCACCGGTAAGAACTCAAATAAAACTTCTTTCATTATACTTTCCAAACCTAAAGGGCTTGGTGCATGTTATTGAAGGAAAGTGATTGTTTACATTTACTTGTACAAACTGTTAAATCTGATTCTGGGACAGGTATACAGTGCATGCCACATTAAAAAATTATGAGGAATATTGGTGTGATGGTAGATTGTTGAGCAGAGGCAATTTCCTGAAACAGCTACCCATTACAAATTATAGTTCTGTTCTTTTTGTTTGGAAACAAAGCTACAAAGCTGCAAACGTTTGTAAGCAGGTTGTGAACAAATATAATTTTGAAATCAGTAAACTAGTTATAGGTTGATGTGAATGTTGAAATATGCAGAGCATTAGGTTTCTTTGGTCAGATTTTAATTGAAGATGATCTATAAAGTGTTCATTCATGTTTGGGACACTGCACATCACAATGAAAATAAAAAACAATTAGCCGCAACAACAATAACAATAACAACAACAAGTACGGTAGTGTTTGTGCAATATGGTTGTTCTGACATTATGCCAAGATGATGAGGAAAGAAAACTCTTGTCATTTAAGTGTTTTAACAAAGTCATTTCAAAGAGCTCTGACTAATTCAAGTTTTCGATTATTACAATATAGAAAAGAATTGCCACAAATCTGAGATGCATGGCTCTACGTGGTATCAGTGTCTGTGATATGGTATGATATTGAAGTCCTAAAAAAAAATTACACTCCAAAATGATCATGATGTACCTCAAAAAAGTATTAATCTTTGAGTGACCGGTTTTACCATACATGATACATGTACTCATTTTCCACAATGGACTATAGTGTTATAAAAACCGTTGGGGAAAGTGTTTTTGAAATGTCGAATTCCAATCATAAATATCTTGATAAACAGACAGGTGATCGGCTTGTAAAAGTCATGGGGTTCCTGACTGACCTAAAGGTTTATAATTATCATTGCATTCATGAGCTAAATCCAGGATTTTGTTTAGAATTTGAGACAAAGATACCCAATCCCTTTATGATGTGCATGTACTTAATTGCAATTTAAAGGGATTGGGTATCTTTGTCTCAATACTGCGACTGATTATAATGTGCATTAATATTTGAAATAATAATGGGGTCCAAATATGTCAAATTTTTAATAAGTTTTTATCAGATTATCCAGATATATCTTAACCTTTCTAATTGGTTATATTTCTGTAGGCGATCCATGAGCTGTATTACGACCCGTCTGCTGATGTGAAAGATTCCGCTCAACGTTGGCTTCTGATGGCTCAGAGGTCGCCTCAAGCATGGCAGTTTGCCTGGGCTCTCCTAGATCATAACAAGGTAAGATCGATGTATGCATTAAGTAGAGATATCGTAGTCAAGCGGTTTTATCAATGATCAGCACTTGACTTGAAATTCAAATGTCTTGGGTTCGATCTCCGTCACGGCACTAATGTCCTTTAGCACGGCATTAATGTACATTTGCCACTCCATAGGATGATAAAAGCCTTTGTGTTGTAACTGCCGTATGCCCTCATGGTGACCATATGGCAGGAATACTCCCCAGGGAGTGGAGATGTGCACATTGTGTGTGAATGAATCAGATAACCGGGGTAAAAGTATCTGTATAGCGCTTAGAGATTGTATTTTGTTTTAAGTTTGATATAAGTTCAGATTATTATTATTATTCTTTAACCCACAGCAATTTATATAAGCTGACAATGAACCAATTTGAAAAGAATTTGCAGAAGGAGAAGTTTGAAACTTCTAAAATCTTAATGACCAAAGATCTCAATAGACATTTATGCATGATTAATAAAATCAAAATTTCAATGGATTTTATACTTCCTTAAAGGAGGAAAGATAAATCGGCTCAGAATCATAGCTACATTGGACCATGTAGTGCTATTGTGTATGATTAAAGCTGAATTTGCTTTTATTCTGACTTTGGTGCTCATTTCAAACTGCCAAACTGTGCATGAAAAGAGTGTGTCAGGCTCTGTCATGATTAGCAACTTTGACTTATACATGAAGAATAGGTGTGGACCCATAATGTCATAGATGGTTTATCACATGGTCTAGTTAAGTGTACAAGCATGTCTAGTGAATACTGTGTATGATTCAGAAATGTTGATGATGACTTGACTTAGAAGAGAGTGCTGTGCACTTTAGTTCACTTCCTCAACCTGTCTGAGAGACAAACCACATGTATTACCCTGGTAAGAGAAGAGCCAAGTTTACATGAATGCTTCTTCTGCAGAAAGAGATAAGAGAGAGAGGGAGAGGGAAGGAGAGAGAGAGAGAGAGAGAGAGAGAGAGAGAGGGATAAGGAGGGACAAACAGCATGGCTCGCCTACATGTACCTAACAACATGTACATGTAATGTATGCACTATGCAGTTCGCATTCTGACAAATGAGATTTAATTATTTGTTACAGATGAATGAAATGTTTAGTAAAGAGGCACTTTTAACAAAGATTTGTGCATTTAAGCCCCACTGCACTACATATGTACATGTACATGTATAGCTACTTGCGCCCTATATAGCAAACAATGCATACCGGTAATCATTGCCTGTCAGTCCCCAAGATCCCCTTTTCCTTATGTTAACTGAGAGCTGATTTGATGAGATAACCACCTGTCAGTGATCTTGCAGGGGGGTCTAATCACCCTGGTCAAACTAGTACAGACAGGGTTTAAATGTAATTATATTACGAAAATGGCCTACTGCACATACATGTATATTCCTTCATTACTGTGACATACATGTACATATGTACATGTATCAATACTACCTACGGAGGCAACTCACCCAGTACTTTGAAAGACACAATCACAAATGAGGAAGGAATGAGTGGTCAGGAGAGATAGGAAGCACAGGTGGTGACAAATTGATATCCTAAACTAGCTTGGATTGTGAGGGATGGGAGATTAGTGTTAATCCAAGGGGGTAAGCCAGGGAGAGAGAGGACTAATCTTGTCTAGACTGGTTACAGTGAGATCTTGAATCATACTTAAGGGATCATCCCTTAAGTATGGATACTTATATTGATAATCACTCAACAGTAACAGTGATTATCAGCCCTCTGCACATTTCACCTCATAAAAAATTTGATACCTCTGTTGTCAAAAACTGTACAGTACATGTATGTCTATTTTGCTTATTTTGATCTAGTTACACCATTACATTACATTTTAAACACCACACATATTACATACATTTTGGAGCACCTTGAGCACCTTACGTGGTGGATATGTACCGGTATGCTACATACAAGTATTCAATGTATTGTTATTATCATTTTATGTTTGTACAACTTGAAATGTTACTGTATTTTACAATTAATAAGATACATAAATGTACAGTACTTTTACTTGTTACATTTTTTAATTCTGCTTTTATGAGCGAGGAGATAAGGACAGCTTGTTGGCTCAATGATTCAGTACAGAGGTAAACAATCACCTGTGCAAGTTTTTCCTGAAAGAGAGCATTTTCTCATGACATTGATTTATAATTTGTAATTCTAATAAAACAATCTTTCATTTCCTACTGTATTCTTTCATCAATATTTGACTTCAAACACATTTGTTTTGAAAATGCTTGCAGAAATGTGTCTTAAATGACATCTTCTTTCACATTATGATACAATTGAAGTGAAATTTTGCCATCAAATTTTCAAGGCTCCTGGCACTTAGAGGGGCTTTTAACTCACATGATATTCTTAAACAAGTTTTGAACAACTATTTTTCAAACATATTCAACAATATCCATGCCTAAAAAATAATCCTATTCAAAATTTTTTATCAGAACTGAAGATTATCTGTTAAAATAATTTGAAGATGATTTCTGCAGTCATGAAAACGGAAGCTGACCTACATTTTGTAAGGGTGAATAACTCTGTGTTTGTACAAACCTACACTATCTTATTCCAAATGTTCCAAGAAATGACAAATAATCTATACTCATTCCTCATTCCCAGATATGTATTAAAGAGACAATTGAGTTTGAAAAGAGCTGGCTCATCATCGCTAGGAGATAATCAATTATGAAAAAACTTCCCGTCCATAATCTTCAAATTATCGCCACATCCCTGATTCCCTTTTTACTACTGGACAACTGGTGCTGTGGGTTTCCCCAGAAGTGTTTGGTCTTTAGCACTTTATGAGAGCTAGAACTTAGAGCCCAGCCCCTATTAGTTCAAAAATCTCATCTCTCAACCAGTAATTTGTTTCAATTAGATATTGACGTCAGCTATACCATTGTTGGCATTGCATGTTGAAAGGGTACTCCCAGCATTGTCATCTTCATTGTCTTTGGTTCATTGTATCTTTAGGCTCTGATTGGTATTCTAAATTAATTATTGTGACTTTTTAATGACTAGCCAGATTTCTGTGAATGTTCATAGAAAAGCCAAATATACAAAGTTACACAATTTGGAATTAAAATTCTCAAGCAGTGATTTTTGTCAATTAGCCATTGACGTCAGTTACAGTACATCATTCTTGACATTGTGTGATAGATGGTTATCACCCAATTTTAGGAACTTCTTTGTCTTGCCTACCTATGTTTCTGTGGGGTCTACTAAATTTTACTTTTATCTCAAAATATATTGGATAAAAATAGAAGAAAAACAACATTAATATTGATTATGAAAAAGTTAGATTTAAAGTTGATCAAGCTAAACAGGGGGTATATAGTATACTACAATTTAACTCAGTTTAAAACTTAAAAGAGATTTCACTCATCATTATCAATTCAATTTAAATTAGGTCATCAACTCAAGCTATGTGCAAGTCCTGTAGATGATCTGTGGTTTACCCTTCCCTCTTGTTAACCCTTCCCCTTCCCATCCCCATCCTGTAATTGTATATTATGTTGCATCCCTGGGATAATTGAAGCTCCAAGGTACATGCATCTACATGTAGGCACACCCTGCAGACTGTGCACACAGTAATGCTACACAACATCTTTTAGAATGGGTAGGATGAAAACCTTGTGCACATTTGTGTAGTTGTAACAGCTTAGCTGGAGTCTAGCTGATGGATAAGTATCCAAAATCAGTGTTCCAAATTGGCTTTGTTTTGTTTAGGGGAGTAAAAGATAGTTGCTCCAATTTTGACTTCCAATAATTGATTACGGTATGAAACTTGCCAGGTACATTACATTTACATGTGTGTTTAAGACCTTTTTGACATAAAAATGATCAAACTTAGGTGACATATTGATGTCTGTTGGGAACCAAAAGGGCGTTAGGTCTCATACTTTAACCCAGATGATATGTAGCCTTGAAAAGACATGTTTTCTTTGTTTTTGCTATTTATTAAAGGGTTCAATCATAATTATCGTAGACATTTTTTTCTTCTTCTTCTGATTATTGTTCTAATTTGCTGTCATTGATATGTGTTTGTATTGCAGGCTCCTGAGGTGCAATATTTTGGTGCCAGTGTACTCCACAGCAAGATATCACGCAGCTGGTAAGTGGAATGTCCCATGCACCTGCTGAAACAAGTTCTGCTAATTCAGTATTTAAAAAAAAGTGGATTTCTGTTTTTACCAATCCGTCGCTATAATCAGCTCAAATACCTCCTTGTCATTGAGATAATGTTAACAAGATCAATGTAATCCATGTCTCATGAATCTTTTGACTTTTTAACCTGCATGTAGTTTAGCATCTACATGTTCTTGTATATCGACGCAGCATTTGAAAGATTTTCCGCTGTCAGTTTGTGTGGTAATGAAATAGAAAGTTGCTGTACAGAATGTGTGTTACACTCCATGGCTCGTTGGTAGAGCAGTGGTCTGGTATAAGGCAGGTCCTGGGTCCAAAACCAAGTCGATGTGCTAGTGCCTTTTGGTAAGGCATTAATCCTCATTACAAAATCCTTTGGTCCCCTTGTTGTTTACTTACGAGCATAGACATGCTTTTTTAGCAGTCTGGTATTAAAGACAAACAAACAAGCACGGATTACGTGTAAAATGCTGTAACAAACTAAAAAACAACAACAACTACCGAACAGAAAAGAAAGTCCAGATTTAAACATTACAAAGAAAATATAAGTAAAGGAGAATGTTTACAGCCAATCCCACTTCTAGAAGACTGTAACAATGCCTCTGTTGGTGACAGTACCATCTACTTGATTTTGCTGTGTTAACTATTGACTGTGTTACCTCCGTTCCCCACATATGATTTTATACATTTTCATGAACTATATTCCTGTCGCACAGGCCTGAGGTACCTTCAGAGCAGTATGAAATGTTACGCACTCAACTCTTCCAACAGATCTTCAACTCAGCCTTAGGAACACGCATTGTACTCACAAGACTATGTGTAGCAGTAAGTATTTAGAGGATATTCATGTATATAGATATAAGTGGAAAGTGATCTTAACGAGCAAGTCCAAGCTACAACATGTTTATGGGCCTCTATTTTGTCCTAAACATAAACCAAATATAAGATATAAGTATATCTTATCATATACAGTTATGGTAAGACTTTGTTTCATTCATCACGATTTACTGCCAAACTTTAACAAAAGTTTTGCTTGGGGAGTGATTCGAGTGAAACAATGAGACCCAAAGATGTTTGAATTAAAATTGTCACCTCAACCCCCCCCCCCCCC
>BEXV01001577.1:49084-59996 GCA_003118195.1 Hemicentrotus pulcherrimus
CCCCCCCCCCCCCCCCCCGAGTTTTACGATAAACATGACATATTTAGAATATGAAGGCAATTGAAGAGCCATGCTTTTCAAGGAACATGTCTTACATGTATCTGATGTTCTTCCACACTTGCATAATAACAAATGATAAAGTTCACGAATAATTTTCCACCTCTTCCCAGAACTCAACCTTCTCTTTAAGTCAGTCAGGGTTTAAATTTTTGTTCAGTGACTATTGAAAAACTTTTGAAAAGGTTATTATAAAGAATCTTGTATGACTCAAAAGATATTTAATGCAGCATTGACTAGACTTTTTTCCTTTACATAAAAATTTATTTTGGGGTATATTTATTTACTTGAACAATTTGAAATGATAATTTTGATGTGAAATTTCTTGTTCTTTGCGGTGCACTGCCAGAAGTATCACGTGCATCATGACTCAAACCCTATCCCCTAAGAATTAGTTCAAGTTTATCTTATCAAATTGAGATCATTATTTCTTTATTGACTGTGATCATTGATATGAAAAATAGATTATGCCCTTTGTTACTTGTACCGCTTGGTGATAGTTAAACAATCCCGTACTTGATTGAGCCTTGTTTCTCGATAACAGAATCTTGTCTTTGATACGTGCAAGGAGGAAAAATACAAAAGATTTTTAATGCAGCATTGAACATACTTTTTTCCTTCACAGAATAATTTATCATGGGGTATATTTATTCACTTGAACCATTTGAAAATTGAAATGTCATTTTGATGTGACATTTCTCATTTTTTGCATGTTAATTATCAGAAGAACATATAGACTAAAGTCTTGAAGAGGGTTCAAAGATGTTTAATTATCAGATACCGGTATTGATTTGAGCTTTGAGCAGTGGCGCAATACTGACGCTGATATCAATATTCTTGTTGATTTGTGTATTAATAATTCAATAGTTTAACCTTTGGAATAGATAATTGATAAATTATTCCAGCTACTTGCAGTATGTTTCCATCATCCATGTACATTGCTAGCATAGATTTCAAAGACACCATCAAAATATGAGGGGTATACTGAATGTCAACTCATTAACATTGAAATGGAAAAATGCAATACACACAAACAACAGATTGTACTAACCCAAAATCTTATAAACGTGCTGGAGCAAACTACATGAATATCCAATTTAATTGTTACATGCTTCAGAGTTTCGATACTATTGATTATTATGTCTACACATGTGGGTTTGCATTTTCATATAATTCCTTATTAACTTCGACTCACTCAAACTTGATAAACATATTCAATTAGTTGGTTTTATTAAATGAAAAATATTGCATATGAGCTGCTACCAGTATTATAGATATCCACTTTGTCTACCCAATAGTGATTTAAGGCAGTATCTCAAAATTGTATGTTCAGAATTTGGTATGTCAAATTAAAAGCCTCTTATCATTTCATTTTTATTTAGTTGTTAAAAAAGCACACCAAAATCTTCACCTTGGATGAGTTGAACCTAGCGGCTATCTTTCAGTGTGGCCTGGTTTCCATGACGATGCCTGAGAATCACACCATCAAGGCCTGCTGTCTGTTTTTTGTAAGTTTTGTATTTGTTTAGCAATGTGTGTAAAATATGACTTAACCGTTAAGGCAAGTTTTTTTAAAGGAAAGAACAAAATCATAGAACCAGTTGAGTGATGTGAAACTGGCACATGTACTTTAGATTTTATGTTTAAAACCCCTTGAACTAGGCAAATTTGATGCTGACCATTTTTAATGTGGGAAAACCAAGATTTACACTTGTAAACTGAGATATGAACATTACTTTTAATTCAAAGATTGATCTTTATTCAATGTTTTATGAATATCAAGATATATTAAATTGGATATTTCCAAGGTCAAATGTTTGTAATGAATTAGGAAAAGATGCTTTCAAGCTAGACAGATAACCCTGACTGATGCCATCCTCTTATATCTGTATTTTTTCATTGCTGATTTAAGAAAACTCATCAACATGATTATCAATGAACCAATTGCACCAGAAAAACACATTTTTACCAAATTCATAACCATAACTATTACCTTTGAAATAGAATACAGGGTGTTCAATAAGTGAATAAAATTCCTTTTGTTTTTGTTTGTTTCTCTTTGTTTGTGATCAGGGAAACTTTGTATCACAGAGTGATAACTTACCAGGAGCAGGAGAGGTTTTAACGCAGCATGGGAAACCATTAGTAGAGCTAACACTCAAGGCATGTATAAACATTATATCATCTGTTTTGGAGTCCAAAGGATGTTAAAGACACATTTGTATTCTCATGGGGAATTTGAAACTATTTGGGTATTCACCTGATAACAGATTTCTCCATCACAGGGAGTGGTCGATGGGTCTTTTATAGTACTGTGCACTTTCCATCAATAGCCCCATTAGGAAAATACACTAATTTTACCTCACCCAAAGACTCTCTGAGGGAATGGGAGATAATTTTTTTGTGGGATATTCAATTCACTATACATGTGCGAGACATGTACTCCCATTAATGGTATTTCCACCAAGTCTTGGACATAGAAACGGCTGACTGTATCCCTTTAACTCTGTATGAAATGATGTGATACATCACCCTTCTGGCTCTAAACAATCATAGTCTATGCAATTCTATCTATTTTAAATATTTTGGTTGTACTTTGTGATATCTATGATACTGCTTTTGGATGACAAAGAATGAAAGGCAAAATGTTAAGGCAAAGGTGTGACGACTCAGTTCCCACCAAACCAAATAGAGAGGAAACAATTGTGGCTAAGCAATGATTTTCAGTTTTTAAAGTGTTTTATGTGCTTGTATCTAAAATTTCTATGTGGATGATTATTATTCAGTTACACATGTACATGTAATACATATTCTGGGAACAGTATTTGTAAAGTTTGATGTGTATGACTGTGTATACTTTGTAATTACAAAGACATTATGAAGGTTAGACCTGGTCAGCATCCAACTTGATCACGATAACATTGCTAATATGACCGTTGATTTTGACTTTGAGACTTGGCCTAAATCAGATTAAAACCTTATTATTATGACATTAGAGAAGTCAAGTATCGTGCCCTAGATGTTTTTTTATTTCCTCTGGCTCTATCGGCCATAATCTATAGCCTTCTCTCTAAATCTTTTTTTCTTCTTCAGAATGTGACTTCTGGTAAACATGTGCAGGAATAGAAAAGGCCAAAACAATGACTGTATACTTTGTAATTACAAAGACATTATTATTAGATCTGGTCACTGGCCAACTTGATCACGATAATGTTGCTAATATGACCGTTGAGATTGACTTTGAGACTTGGCCTAGATCAGATTAGAACCTTATTATTATGACATTAGAGAAGTCAAGTATCTCACCCTAGATGTTGTTTGGTTCCTCTGGCCCTATCGGCCATGATTTATATCCTACTCTGTAGAACTTGAAAACAGTGTTAACTTTATAGTTTGCTTTGATTGACTTTGAGATTGTGTGACCTAGATCAGATTGTAAATACATTGTTGTGACTTTTGAAATGAAGTCAAGTCTTCTGCCCTAGCTTTTTCCCTCTTAAAAGTATCTATGGGCCAAATTTAATATACATGTACTTTATGAATCTGGGCATGAATTGACTATTCAAACAAGATTTATGGTGATAATAATAATAATGATACTTTGTTTTTATAGCGCATTTTATGTCTGTTGACATTTAAATGCGCTTTATAATATACATATATAAAATATAACAAGATTATAAATGGAAGATGAGTAAACAGAAGCATATAGAAAACAATGAAGTTCTTACAAAGAGAAAAATTATCATGTCATTATTTCTTTCTCTCTCAAAAAAGAAAGACAGTATTGTTTGGGAACATGTCAGTGGGGGGGGGGGTATGCTTAGTATTACAAACTTGTTTATTTAACTTAAATTGAAGAAACAAAAATGAATGAAACNCAAAACTACATGTACCGGTACATGTCTTTCACTTGGCCTGACTCGGGGCCAATCAGGTATAATACGACTACGGACTATGCGACCGCAGCAATCATGTGCGTGCAGCATACCCGAAACAGAAGCGTGAGGAGAACTTCGGTCTCTTTTGCGAACGCTGACTACCGTTAATCAAGTCTATTCATTTGGTGTAGTTGTCCAAAAAAAGAAGTACATGTAATGTACATGTAGATGGCGTTAACCAGTATTTGCCAAGCAACACTCCCTTTAAAGAGAAGGTTGAGTTCTGGGGAGAGGTGAACAACTATTTGTTAGCGCTATTATCATTATGCAAGTGTGGAAGATCATCTGAGAAAAATGTTCCCTGAAAAGCATGGCTCATCAAATGCCTACATATTCTAGAACATGGCATGTAACAACTAAAAAATCGGGCCCCATTTTTATGTCACATTTTTTTGTATTCCCATCTATACATCTTTCTGTGTACAGAGCTTGTTAGTTACCAAGACTGGGCCATATTTCTTATCATTTTGATGATTACACAACCTTGCAGTACACATCAATACTTATATGCTCTGTGATCAACTTTTCTGATCGGTTTCACACCATTTCTTTCACAATGCAAATCGCATGACCAGAACTCAACTTTATCTTCAAGTCTTGGGAATGAGATAATTCAATAGTCGACAGGTTAAATACGATATGGTATTGAAGGAGTGTAAATCTAGTGAGTGTAATGACAAAGAACTTCTTCAAGGACAATCAAGACTTTGGTTGATGATTGAATGACAAAATTTGTTTTACCCAGCAGCTGCCAGGTAAAAACAGACAGAAATAAATACTTCATGTCATCTAGCTTGAAATAATATTGTTCTGATAAGGCTGATAATAAAAGATTGGGATGTTGAGGGTGCCATAGATTAATCCTATCATAAGTCAAGATACAGAATGTCAACACTTTGTCAACGTGACGACAAAATATTGGCACGCAGGGAATGTACATGTAGGGCTTGTGAGATCACGTTTTTGTTGTTTACATGAAGCTCTTGGTCCCCTGTACCCCAAAACAATGGTTGAAGTCCAAAGGATAAATCAATATTGATATATAATAGAGATCAAACAACAGCCGTTATCTTTCATAACAAACTTCTTTTGTTGGTGGTCAACAGATATAAAAGGATTATATTTACTTTATGATCAGAATTTGTTTTTCTAAAGGAGGGCATGTGAAAGGCAAAGCTAGGGCATGGAATCACAATAATGTATTTGAAAAGGGCCTTTGTCTTTTAAGAGAAAATAGTTGATAAGCATCACTTCTCAAACCTTGAAATTAATAGAAGATGCCATTCAAGTACACCCCTTGATCAGGAAAAGTTTCCTTAACAATGGATAGGTATGGGGTATCTATAGGTAAGGATAACCTATAGCCCCCTTTGTTAGTGGTTGGGTAATGGGAATAGAACAGAGGATGAGACAAGATTCAAGATTCTAGATTATTTCATTGGTCCATCCATGCAAACATTACATACAAGTTTTGCTTCCAATGGCTTTTTTGACAGTGAACATACAAATACAAAAATAGAAAATACAATACAAAATTTAACAATAGAAAACAATGTACATAAATATGGATAATTATTTCCCCTCCCCATCAAATAAATCCTAAACCAGATTAAGTAATTTCTCAAATTCCAGGTACATGTACATGTACTTCTACTTTCTGCTGGGTTGGGATAGTTTATGAATTTATTGATGGAAACAGGCAGAGTGTTCAAAATTAGAATTTGGTATCTGACTTCAATGCAAAGAAGTAGTGCACCCCACATTTATATACAGGAGATGCCAACCCTCCCTGATATTTTTGTTTGTTAAAGTCACTCCACACAAAATGTAAAGCCACCCTGATTTTTTGAAAGATTATTCCTATTATGCTGTAAGCAATTGATAGAAACCTCCCTGATTTCTGAATAAATCCTCCCTGAAAACTGAATGTAAAGGTTAGCATATCTGGATACCCCCTATAGTTTGGGAGTCCCATTTTGTAATGTCCAAAAAGGATGGCATTCCAAATACAATTTTACCTTGCATACACTTTATTTTTAGGCTTGAAATGGCATTCACAAGCCTCATGGAGGGCTTGTCAGGCTTTAGTATGGCACTTGAAGAAGAAGAAATGGTCTTATCTCAGGTTATGTTGATGCATGGATACTTCTAGCATTACCAATCACACACTTCTTTTGTTTCATCATTAAATCTTTAGGAAATTTGGAAACCGATCGAAAAACTGATTCAAAGAGGATTAAAATAAAATGAGAGATATAGATTTTCCCCTTGTTTGAAAAAATCATCAATGTTGAATAATGGGACTCCATAATTGTAGAGGTCTAGTGGTTTAGTAGATACGATACAGGACTGTAGTCTGTAGGTCACATTTGCTGTGATTCAAGTCCCGCTGCGCCACTAACGTCTTTTGGCGAGACATTAATTTACATTTTCCTTTCTTCACCCAGGTGTTAATGTAAATGAGTACTGGGTAGAATCATAGATGCGAAGTCATTGTAGTTTGCTCAGCATTGTGAGCATCTAATGAATGGTAAATGGCTGGAATGCTCCCCAGGGAGTGGAAAATGTGTTTGAATTGTGTGTGGGCAAGCCTAAATCTGATGATTGTGTTAATAATATTTCTGTAAAGGGCTTAGAGGCATCGTTGATGTACATGTATTAAGCGCTACATTAGATAAAATCAGAATATTATTATTGATTGTTTAATTAAATAGTTTATTGATTGTTTTCTTGCAGGCCATAACTGGAGGAGCTCCTAGGAATGTGGTAGATAATTTGTCAGACATCTTGTTTTCTCTCAACAAACACGCCTTTACCAAGTTCTCTGGTTGGATAACGGATATCATGCTCAACACTACTGTAGAGTTACCCCGAGCAACCAAAGAACAAAGAGAACATTTTGGCAGTACCATTCTGAGGTAAGCTGAGATAATTATGTCTCTCTTCTATGTTTCATCTCTCTGTCTCTCTGTCTCTCTCTCTCTGTCTGTCTCTTTCTGTTTCAATCTTTCTTCCTCTCCTCTCCATTACCGTACAAGTTCTCTCCATCCTCCCCATCATCAGACTATGTTCTTTTCCTCTATTTCCCTCTATCTACATTATCTCTTCCAGTTTTCTGATTTCCCAAATTCTCCTGTCAATTTCTACCAATCCCTCCACCTCTTCCATTCCTCCTCATGTTTTCTTCCTTCCTCTCTTACTTCGACTTCTTCCAATCTCCCTCCTTTCTCATCTCATCTTTTTTCTTATTCAGCTGCTTTTCTTTCTTCATCTCTTCACCTCCTCTCTCTAACTTCTTCCAAACTTCCACTTTCAATATTCTCTTTCAAAGATCTCCTTCTCCTTCTTTCTCTCTCTTTTGTAAAATTCATTATTTTTCCCTTTCTATTCCTTCCCCATTTATTTCTTTACATTTCATCATTTATTTCCATCTATCTCACCACAGAATACTATTTTGAAGCCCTTTAATTACACTGTTCTACCTTTTTGTCACTTCTACTATTTTTTTACATGTACATGTCCATGGTAGCTTTCAGAATAAATGTTGAAGGCCCTGTTTCCCATGACTTGAGCAGTACCTGCACCCTCTAGTGTTCAGGTTGTGTTATTATCTTTGTTTATTTGAGTGAGTTGAAGAACCATGTGCAATAAAAAAACTTACTCAGCAGTTTAGACATACTAACAATGGTTTATTGACATATCAGTCATTCGGCTCCCAGTGAAATACCCTGTAAAGCGCTAGTTACATTATGGAAGCAGGATGGAAAAATAAAGAATTTGAGTAATAAAAGTTTCTGATACATTTGGAGACTCAGAATGAACTCTGATCATGCCTCCCCCCTCCCTTTTTTTGTCAGAACTAGTCAAAATATTAGTGTGTTTTTATTGATGGACATTGGTCATATCGAAACCTCTTTAATCTTAATAATTATGGCTCAGCTTATTGATTGCTCTAGGGGTGAATAGTCATGTGATTTGTAGCAGCAATTCAGCAAAAGTATGAGGTCAGATAAGGTCCTCTATATATTTAAATGTTTAAAATTTGTGTAAATTTTACCCTGGTTTGTGGAGGGGGGGGGGGGGGGGGGGGTTATCTTTTTTTTTGGCACCAATTTCTTGATTGCTCTTGCCTTGAAAATTATAGAGCATGTAGGAAAATGTAGTGAAGGTAGGGACCCAACTCGTACAAGTTTGTTGACTTTGGACATGGATAGGTTATCATTTGGAAACCTACGTACTTCCTCTGACCATCATTAACTATCACAGGGTTGTATCATGCAGGGCCATGATTGTATTCTATCTTTGTGTTTCATCCATGAGTCATTAATGCAAACCGCAGAGACAGATTATCACGTTCGTTAATATCTTGACCTTAAGAGGGAGCTATACAACAAAAAGAGTTTATTATTTAAAAATATCATCACTTTAGAATCGATTTTCAACCGTGACGACGATCACTAAATATTGTAGGATCGCATATGTTTCCAATGTGTTCATTTGAATCAAATTAATGAACCCATACCAAAACTTTGTAATACCTTTAATACAGGAACTTTCCAGATCCATGACATAAAGATTGTGTTATTTTCTTTCATTGGATATCTCCATTTGATTGATATGTACATGTATATTTTTCTTTTTTATGCGTTTAGACTACATTATACATCTGCATTTACAGAAATATACAGAGGGAGAAATAACGAAAGAGAGATGTGAACAAAGCGAGATGAAGTGCTTGCGAAAGAGAAAAAAGATCAAGAATGAATACCTAAATAGAGAAAGGAGAGGAGAGAAGTTTGTAACTTTTGTAAAGGTGATGGAGAGAAAGATAAAGAAAGGAAAAGAAGGAGGGACTTACAGTATCAGTATACAGAGATAAACTGACCAAGACAAATTTCTGTTGTTGCAGGAACAATTCAAAGTGTCTTTAATTTCAGTTTCAGTTTCATTAAAGCCTGGAAGTTCCCCTTTTCTGCATGTAGTCAACCATTTTATTCCATCTACCAGTATGCAAAGAGCCCTTTGATACGTGATAGGGTTAAACTCAATCTAGGTTTGCATGACTTTGGCCTGCCCTACATATCGACTGTGATTGTTGTGGTTTATAGTTACCTAGATTCCTCTTGTTTGTCTTAACTGAACAATGGATTTCAGCTGATTGGAGTTTGGTCATGTGCCTGAGCACTCTTATCATTTTTACATTAATTAGAGGACAAATTAGCCTGTGGGGGTTTCCTGAACGAGATATGAATACGCCTTGATGTCCAACATCCTTTTTAACCAGAAATTGCATTCATAGTCATGATATCTATCCAGAGAAACCTGTCTTTAAAAACCACCCAAGGGAGACAAGAAAAGTGTTCTTTACAGACAGGGTTTCAATGGGAAACCATTTTCGAGGGGAACAAAAAATGTGATCTTTGTAGACAGGTGGTCGTTATTCCAGGTTTGAATGTATAATACTCTTTTCCATAGTGGTTTAAAATCCAAATAGAAGTTTAATTCACATCATTTTCTTGTCTTAATATGAAACATGGACGTTGCTTCTTCATCATAACATTTATTTAGCTTTAATAGACAAAGCACTGCAAATAAAACTATTATTAAATATTAAAGCAAAGTGTTCTTGACAAGAATGTAATACATACAGGGGTTGATGGTTTTGTGTTTTTGTGCACATGAAGATTTTGGTTAAAAAATGCTTGACTCAAGGAAAAATTTTAATGACACTTGGGGATAAACCTTGAGCACGTAGATGTGTTTATAGTTTTGTGATCAGTTGCTGTAAAATGGTGTGATAAGAAACAGCTATTACCGGTAATCATATTTTTATTATAATAGCATGTGTACATGTTTGTTCATAAAGTATATTTGTACCTTAACTGTGTATTATCAACGCTGTAGTTTTCATGTTAAGGTGTACTTATTTCTACAATAACTTTAGTTATTTATCCATGTTGTTTGATAATAATAACTATTTTGTACATATACATTTATCAATTCTTCTGCCCCAATCCCCCTCCCCTGATCTTGATTCAATAGAGCAGAAATTCTTTGTTACTCCATTAAACACATTCTCACAGAAACATTTATATAATAAGACTTCATCATGTTTTTATTTAAATGAAGCATTTACACACCGTAGTGTTAGTATTTCTAATTGTCTTGATCTGGAATAATTATACAATGATTTATTGTATCTTACGCAATGAAGCAGCTTACATTGTTACCTAAGAAGTATTTTTTCTTGCACGAGCCTTATTCATGGGTTAAGAAATATTTGATTTGTACATGTAAATGTACATGTCAAAGAGATTTGCTGTCAAGAACTGTCAGTTTTAATTGCTCAGTTGTAGTTGGGTAAGCCCTTTGGTAAATTTAATCTTTAAGAGTGAGATATGATATCACTGGCAGAGGGGGTGTGTATGGAGATTAACCCATTGGGTACGATCAGATTTTGATGCAACACAAATCTTCAACAGACTCGAGACCAACTTACATGTTGCTACATGCGTTTATCGGGTGTAGATAGAATGGTAATAATTATGGTATTCTAGGTTAATATAGACCTTAATGCGTCCAGGATGTCTCTGTAGAGGCGTTGTGGTCGAATGGATATGTCGCCGGACTGTTGATCACAAGGTCCGCGGTTCAAGTCCCGCTGCCACACTAATGTCCTTTGGCAAGACATTGATCTATATTTGCCACACTCCACCCAGGTGAAGTAAATGGGTACCTGGTAGCACTGGTGTACTGGTGGGGGGGGGGGGGCTTGAGGGGGCGCCAGCCCCCCCAAATGAAATTCAATCATGACTTATTTTCAAAATTCCATACAAATGATATATAAATGTTCGTGAAATCACATGATTTTCAACAATATGTGAGTTTCTCCAGTTTTGTTGCAAACTGACACA
>BEXV01001577.1:71596-83353 GCA_003118195.1 Hemicentrotus pulcherrimus
AGTAACCATATTGACTCGATATTCAACATTCTGGGAATTGCTATCAGGGGGAGGAGCTAGGTTCATATCTATAAAACAGGTGCAGATTTAATGGTATTGCAACATGCCTTTTGGTGCAAATTTTTCAATGAAAAACAACCCGCCAAAAAACAAAAATGAAAGTAAAACAAAACTAGAAAAAAATGGAGAAATATCTTACAGATTTCTTGAGCTGTGGAGTATGTTAACACATTTTCATTTTAACCCATTCACCATCAAGATTAGGTTGGCGCTTGTATTAGTCTAGGGAAATAAAAGGATTTAGTAGTTGATGGGGCAGGAGAAGATTTAAGGATTGATTTTTGTCCAGGTCAGTGTTTATTTGGTCTAAGATTTAATGGACTTTACCCTTGACCAACCTATTATGTATAGTAAGTCTGTTGATGGGGAACTGTCAAGTAGATGCCAGGATGATGTTTCTCTGTAAATGATTAAACCGATCCTTCATGAAATTGGCTGTCAGATTGTTAACTCATTGATCCCTGTTAGTCTTTAATGTTCATTTAATCCCCTTTCTTCTGAATGTCTGGTACGCCCTTAGTCCACTGCCTGGACTGTTTCTGTGTTGTGCGCCCAATCAGCTGAGAAAATAGCACCCCCTCAACGCTAAACATGAGACAGTCTCTGCCTCTCATTCTCTTCCCCGATGTTTCAGGGAATCGCGATCAGGCAATGACCCGAGACACCTCACTGATTGTGGGATACATGTAAAAAGGGAGGAGATGATTGAAGAATTCAAAATATATTAAAAAAAAAATGGACAGGATTATGGACAAGTAAGCCCTATATTCTGTACATTTTTGTCATGTCTTGATGATGGTGTTTCAATTTCTCTGGAAATGAAGCTGCCATATGTTTGTTGTTTGATAACTTTCCCTGGAGAGATACATGTAACAGTTGACATATAAATGTTTATAATATGAGATAGTTTTAAAATTCTTAATAGGTACAGTTACAGTCTTTCCCCTAAACTTGTTTACTAACAAATTCAAACTCATGCATACTTTTGAAACGAGGTTGTGATAACCTGAAAGCTTGCCAAAGGCATGCTTAACATAGCAACAAGTTATGTATGTAGACTGGTATCCAATTAGTTGTAGTTCATTCATTAAAAACAGGTCAATGGAAGGACTCGTCACTAGCTCCCCAAGAAAGAAACATGTTAGTAAAAACCGTTCTATTGCCCTGAGGTCAACTCCGCCACAAAGTTTCATGTACATGTATATCCTAGACAAATAACTATCCCTAGGACATTAACTATCCCTTGTATTACAGCGTGCACTTTCATCCTAGCATGTTCAGTGAGAGAATACTTCATGTACAGATTGAATGTGAAAGTTACAGTACCGTCTATCACATAGCAACAGCGATAGTTTCTGTTTTTCCCAACGGTGTACTCGAGTTACAATTATTTGACATTGTAGTCAAGTGGGCCCTGGCCTGTTAGGCGGATAACCCCAAAGTCAAAGTTTGTTTCTATTTGCAGATGATGCGGGGAATAGAGGAAAACCATACAATGATGTCAGGAAGTTGGCTCATAGATCCTCGTGTTTCCGATTGCTTTGTTTTTCAACTCCCCTCTCTACCTCTATCTCTCTCCCTCTTTCTCTGTTGTCAACAAGGTGATCAAACTTTTATGCTGGTGATTCCCACTATTCAGTAAACCATTTTTTTTTTCTTCTGAGGGAAAACTTTTAAACAAATCTACCCAATTCAAATGATATTTAGGTTTGATATGTTTCTATAGCAATTAGCCTACTGCACTGTGTATTTAAAGCACTTTGTACAATCATGGCAACCAATCATCTGTTCTGAGTCAGAAGGGCATTAACCTGTATAGAAAGACCACCTGCCTGCAAAGACCACCTGCCTACAAAGACCGCCTGCCTACAAAGGCCACGTTTTTTGTTTCCCTTGAAAGTGGTTTCCCATTGAAACCTATACCAAAGGAACTTGTACATATGTATAGACCACCTCACCTGCTTATAAAGACCACTTTTTATTTCCCTTGGGCAGTCTCTATATGTACAGGTTTCACTGTAGAACCAAAGTGTAGGTCCTCTGGCTTTATAATAAGCAAACATTTACAGTTTTACACATGTATTATGACTCAAAACATACACAATAATGCACATTTAGTCCAATATGACTTTCTATGTTTAACCTACAAGTAGTATGTGGATATACCGATAAATGTACACGTCCGTAGTCTATACATTCATGCTTCAGGTACATGTATATGACTTAAAGCACTCAAGGATCTTTTATTACTCTGTATCTAAGTGTACTATTCATCATAAAACTGGGGGTAGAGTAGCAAATGTAGTTTCTTACCAACTGACAATAATTGAAGTTGAACCTGAGTTTCAAACATGGACTTAACCTGGGTAGTCTAAAGTTTGTTGGCCTTTATCCACTTGACCACAACATGAAGGCCATTTACACTGCAAGCAAAAACATCTATTTTTATCTCATTTCAGAGTATTAAAGATAAAGACCAGTTATGGTCATGTGATCGCATTGTGAAACAAACGTTGTGGAATCGATCAGAAAAGGTTGATCATCTAGCATATGAGTATTGGTCTGAACTGCAAGGTTCTGGAATCATCAAAATGATAAAAAAATTTGGCCCAGTCTTTGTAAAGTTACAAGTACTGTACACAGAAAGATGTATATGGGACTACGCACATGTGCGTGACACGTGTGCGACACGTGCGTTTATATCTCCCACACACCAGTAGATAAACTAATTTACCAAATATATCAATTAGTAGGCGGTTTCCTGGAAAAATTTTTATCATCATGTATTAGTTAAAACATACTCTTTCACATGATTGGTAATAAGAGCTTCCATTTCATTTTTTTGAATTGGGACGTTTCCAAAACTGGTCTTTACCTTTAACCGAAGTGACGAAAAACCCAAATAAAAAAACCCTCTCTGGAGCTTTGTCTTTTGAAACACTGGCCAAAAATCAAATGGTTTTTGCAGTGTAAATGCTTGCTCTCAAAACACCAGTGACTTATTCTGGTTTTTGATCATGTGACTCTCCTTGTTCTGTGTGAATGCACGCAGGGCAGTGAAAAATGACACATGCTCACACCTCACCAAAAATTCAGAACGAGCAAACTTTGATGTATTATTTTGGCTTTTCCATTAGTGTATTTATAATAGTTCAAGGAACTAATGGTTTTTTCAAATTGTTTTTTCTGTAATGTAAATGGTCCTATAGGTACCATGTGTTTTTGTTAGGGCTCATTCATATTCATAACCTTGTTACTGCTAACAGATTAACGAGTTTCCAAGCTCGTAAACTTGACATGATATCCTGGTCACTATTTTGAAAGACCTATTGTTTCCTGCATCATTACAAGGAAGGATGCATGCATGATACAAGTCCAGTCCGTTTAAACAGGTAGTGTCATTGTTTTTCTACAAGAGCAGCGTTTTTTTTAGTCAGGGGAACTAGGAATTATTCACGTTTGGTAAAATAATAAGATACCATACCTTTTTTATATTAAGTAACTTGAGGATATGATAAGAAGACATATGCTCAACAGTCCTACACTAACCAGACACCTTGTGACTACCTACCCAACGTTACCCCCCAAATGAACCTGAAACCCAATTGCAACCCTTAATTGCCTTACACTGTTGATGCGATTAGAACTGGATCAATTTTGCAAATTTCAGATCACCAAAGGACCTACCAAGAAGTTACCAGCTGGTAACTTCTTGGACCTACACACATAATGTAGGGATCAACAATAATATTTACTTTACATTTTATTGGTCATGGAAATTGATGACGCATAAAAAGTTCCTTGGGATCTCTATCTTGTTTTTATTTGAGGGGTAGATCTTGACCAAAGAAAGACCTTGAAAATACTAAGATGTTTTCTAAGAATGAGAAAAGGACCTTCCTGATTTATATTGGCCATAATAGGCTTATTCAAATAGGAGCTCGGCTGAAAGCCAGTTCTCTTCTTTTTTGTCAACACGGTGCAGAAGTAGAAGACAGTGGTGACAAATGTAAAGAAAACACTTTGTAGTACCGGTAATCAATTTACATTTAACAACCTGTGGTCAATTCCAGCATTACAGACATGGCATTCAGACTTCTTTTACAGTTATTTAAGACAGTTGTAAGCAAGATGCAGAGCTCTGAAATATATATTTTACTGAGTGAATCAGACATATTTGACTATCAGGGGCATACATAGTAAATCTCATAGTATTTCAGTTAATGTGGGCTATTCAACTGTAACAGATATGAAACAAAACAGACAAGAATTTGTTTACTCCTCTGAGCAGCTTGACAATTTAGGGTTCAATAATTTACATCCTAATGGAAGCTATAGTTGCTTTAAACAAAGTTTGAAATGTAAAATGAATAGACTACATACATTTCTTTCTTTCTTAGTACATGTATATTTAGCAAATGAGTTTTAAGAAATTTTATGAAACACAACCATCCTACAAACTGCCTTTTGTTTTCCCCTTTTTCTCAACCCCAGATGTATGTACATTTCCACATTCCAGTGATCAAATTTTTCAAAAGTTGTTGACATGACCAGGATCAGGAACTTTATTTACTCACTTTGGAATTTCTGTTTATGACGAAGCATCTTTGAATCTAAAAACTCATCATTTCTGAATAATATACCTGTACATGAGCTTTTAGCATATATTGATAATATTTTTTGTGCAGAAATTCCTCGAGACTTCAGCTAGGTCAAGTCTTCATTCTTTGTCAAACTTCTCACCTCTCTAATGAAAGAGCAGGGAATGAGTATGATAATTAACGGGTACATAAAACCATGGTAGTAGGTCTATGATTAAACCCTGTAAACATTTCAACAAAGTTTGAGTGCGATGGTATATATAACATAAGAAATTATGAAAGAACATAATCATGTCAGTTTGGATAAACATTGATAATTGTTAGCCATTTGTCAAAAATAAGGATTTCATATCAAAGGAATGAGAAAAAAGAAATCCTTGAAGATAACTCACTTTGATAGATTAACAGGTTCTTAATGAGGAACAATTCTTGATTTACTTTGGCAGTGGGCCATAATTGTTTTATATGCGATAGCAAAGTAAGAAAGACCTTGTACTGTGTGTGTACCTGTAGGTCTACGAAAGGTCAGGGCATTGTTTTTGTCCAAGAGTACCGGTATCTCACAATTCTATGATACCAGCCCCATGGAATACTACCACCTCCCCCTAGAACATTATCTTCAAGACCTTAATCGTAACCCATCTATGGTATCTTGGGGTAAATCCTTGATGGAAATTTACCGTTCAAACTACACCCTACCTTAAAACTACCAATACCAATTACCATCCTTGATTCTGGTAGTGAACAACATCAACAAACACAACAATAACTCAACAACAACAAAATGGTGCTGATCATATACTTACAAATTGCCCTTTACAATACAATACAATACAAGATGCCTTTAAGGGGGGGGGGGGGCCTTTGTAGTTACTTTTTAGAAAATTTATTTTCAAGGAGTACTAGCCCATTGGATAGTTGTCCCAAGGAGGTGTGATGCTCCTTGGTTGTCTAGGTATGGTATCTCTCAAAGATTTGTTTTAATCAAGTGAGAAATAATACAGTTGTCCACATTTTGGTGTGCATATTCCAAATAATCCTTGAAATAATATTCAGAGTAATATTTGAGTACACCAATCATGGTGATTCCTTTTGATCTACCGGTAATAGTTTTAAAAAAATATGTACATGTATCTTGTTTATATGTCTTTTAACAGTGACTTGAAAAGAAAAAAAACTAAAATGAAAAAAGAAGAAGATAAAAAGTGCTTTGCTCACCAAGCATTTATATAATGTCAGTTAAAAGTATACCACTCAACCTGGAAATAACATTCTACATGTACATGTACATCCCCCATACCAGTTTCATCATAATGTTACATCATAAAGTCTTATATCCTATATATCAGACTGCGTAATAATGTTTGAAGAGAAAGAACTAGAAATCAAGATGTTTAGCAATGCATGCACATATAGAGTTAGGCAATATCTCTCCTCCATGAACATCTTGCAATGATTATCCTTTTATTACATATAATTGTGCAATAATCTTGCAACTATTTTCTCAAGAATGACTCTTCATATGTTATCTTATTTGATGGAGATAATCAATTGTGTAACCTCTTTGATCTTTGAGCCACTTTGCTCCTACTTGAGGGAGGATTTAATCCTGATTAGCAACAAGTAATGGAATATAACGGATGTGGAATCAGTAACCAGGTTTTGATCATTTCCATTTATACACTACATCATATTGGTCCAAAGGTTAACATCCAATGGATAACTTACAGTTACAAAGCAAAAAAAAAGACAAAGTCAGGTACTGGTAATAGTTTAATGACAGACATGAGTATCTGACTGTTACAAGAAATATCTGATCTGAAGGATTGTACTTAAAATTAAGCAATCTTGGAACAATAAGAATATGGTATGGCCAACTATACATAGTGGGAATTTTTGCTTAATAAAAAGTACTGTTAGAAATCATTTTTTTTGGATCATTTTATGAATAAACTACATGTAGGCATCGACTCTGTTCTCATTATCGATGACATGGGAAGCTTGAATGAAAGTAGTTTGTTATGTCATATGTCATACAGGATATAACATGGTTCATTAGGGCAATGTACTTTAATACCTGACCTAGACATTATGCAAATCATATTTGGTGAAAATGATATTACGGCTGTATCCGTCTTCTGGTTTCCTTCAAAGGAAATAGATGGTACAGGTGAAATATGACAGATTATACTACAAAACAATGCATGAATTAGACCTATCAATTAGATGAACATATTGTCCAAATGTACTTTTGCAATCAGTTGTAATTACTTCATCAGGGGAATGAATCAATAGAAACATTTAGCACAGGTGTTTGTTATGTGTACAAATACTTGATGACCATCACACCATATGATGTCATATTTTGTGAGTAATTAAAAAAAACCTGTGTATTGTTACGCATGTTAGTGTCATATCAATGTGTAATATCAATTTGGAGAGTACAACCATCCGAAGTTTAGTGCCTACATGAAATTTATTGACATTTTGACCTCAATTCATGCAGTTTCATGTGTAGTATATAAACTTAAACAAAGGTACAAACATTGTACATGTAGATGATAAGTTCACTGTACTTTTGCAGTGCCTTTGCTTTTCAATGAAATGTGACAGTTGAGAAACAAAACCAAAATATAATAACCTGAAAATATTTCCTCTCTTTGTTCAATTGTAATTACAATGTCTGCCGCTAATTCAAGGTGTGCTTTCAAGTAGTTTGAGAGTCATTGTACTTTTGGGAGGAGTTTTAAATGAACGTGTGCTATAGGATTATATGGTAGGATCATGATGTATTGTTTTAGCTTTAAAAAACACACAACCTTTTGTAGAGGTATTCTGCAACATCATGTTGAGGAGTGTTTTGGGTTGTTCTATGTAATACAAAATTATTTCTATGGGTTAATGTGTACAATTTATTGATAATTTTGAGCCAGTCAGATGAAAAGTGTTTTTTGACTTATTCAGTGCTCTGAAGGAATCTTAGATGAATGAGACATAGAACAAATCCAAGGGTTAAATAAGATAACTAAAGGGCTGCAGAAGTTTTTTAAAAGACTATATATCTTTTGTTTTTATGAGATCCAAAAAGGTCTTTTAGCTTACATTGGTTTGTGTAATATAATAATGTAAACTAAATAATTCAAATATCCAGTTTACATTAGCTTGTGTAATATAATGATGTAAACTGAAAAACAAAATACCTACATTACATTAGTTTATGTAATATATTAATGTAATCTGAATAATTAAAATATCAAGTTTACAATAGTTTGTGTAATCATATCTAGTTTACATCGTGCCTCAAAACTTTCTACTTTGGCAAATGGGAAAATATTTGCTTCATTGGAGGAGCCTGCACCTGAGATCTTAAAAAAAACAGAAATAAGGTACAGTGTACCATAGAAATGCTGTGAATCATCATCACCATCATCATCATCATCATCATCATCATCATCATCATCATCATCTTCATCATCATCATCTTCATCATCATCTTCATCATCATCATCATCATCATCATCTTCGTCATCATCTTCGTCATCATCTTCATCATCATCTTCATCATCATCTTCATCATCTTCATCATCATCTTCATCATCATCTTCATCATCATCTTCGTCATCATCATTATCACCATCTTCAGGTTAAATACAGAGTTAACTCCCTTGGGGTTCAAACGGACAATATGATTACAGATATTTGATGGATTGCTTCAATCATTGGTTGGTTTGTTTGTTGTGTTTTACCAGACTGATAAGAAAGCATATGTGTGCTTGTAAGTAACCAGGGAACTGATGGCATTGATAAGTCCTCTCCAAGGAATTTGGAGGATTGATGCCTTATCAAGGGCACTAGCTCATCGACTTAGTTTTGAACCCGGGACCTCCCAGTTACGAGACCATTTTGCTCTACTACCGAGGTTATGTTAACTAAGCCCTTAATTAATGTTAACATTTATTTGTAAGCCATCGTGCCTTTATTCATCGGTCTCACCTTGTAGTGTTGATATTCATGTAGGAAATGATTGTTCTTGTTTTTTTTTCCCTTGCAGGAACCGTGCAAACAAAAGGCAAGTGAGATCTCTTGTGAAGGAGTTCAGCTTGATCTGTCGAGGGTTACATGGTACTGATTATGCAGAGTACTGAGGTCATCCATCACTCATTGTATGCATCTCTCTTGCCACTGAGTTTCACTACGATGGACATAAGGTATAATGTCTCTTCTGCACTTCTTACAATGCTTGATGACAGTATTCTGTGATGGCTTTGGATACCTTCAAAGATTTTCAATTGATCACTGTCCAAGGTTTATTTCTAAATATGGTACATGTTATTTTTGAAGTAGTGCACTGATGTATATGGTGCTATCCGAACAGTAAAACATATGTATTTCCCCTCCAATTTCATTCTAACTTGAGGACAAAAGTAGTTTTTTTAAATTAACACTGCTTCATCATGCCATGACTCACTTTATAAGCAATTGTCGTAAACTTGTCTAAAGGCTTATTTAGACATGACGCAGTAAACTGCCACAAAAAAAAAAAAAACTGCCATGGTTTTTAAGTATAAATGAATGGCAACTGTGCCCACTAAAAGGACATGTGCGTATTCATCAAGTTGAGTTCGGTGTGGAATCGACCAGAAAAGGTTGATCATCTAGCATATGAGAATTTGTGTGTATTGCAAGGTTCTTGACTCAACAAAATGATAAGAAATATGACCAATGAAGTCTTGGTAAAGTTACAAACACTGTACACAGAAAGATGTATATGGGACTACATGAACATGTGGCGCAAAAAATCCTACCCTGGATTTTTATGATGTTTCATGACATATTTAGAATATGAAGGCATTTGAGGAGCCATACTTTTCAGGGAACATGTCTTATCTGATGTTCTTCCACACTTGCATAATAAGAACGATAACGCTCACAAATTATTTTTCACCCCTTCCCAGAACTCAAACTTCTCTTTAACATCATCTTTAAAAAAACAGCTGTTTTTACTGTCATATCTGAACAAAAACCTTCTGTATCACTATTTATATGCCATGATGTGGTTATGTGACAGGCCAAAACTTATTATGTTAAAGTAATAGTTTTAAGATTATATCACGTGTGGGAAAATCTTTCAATTCAAAATCTGTCAAAATCTCCTTCTTGCATCTGTGACATATATTATGTGAGTATATTTACTAGGTGTATAAGAACCATTGTGCAATTGTTTGGTTAATGAATATCTATATTTATTCACTTTAAAATGGAGCTGTATTTGGAGAGGTTGAAGTGAACTTTGATCGAGTAAAGTCAAGTTCATATTGAACAATTTCTTTTTTCATGTTGATGATTCATACAATTTTACAAAGCATGGCTGATTTCTGTTTCTGGCAAGTCTGTCCAAACTAGGACTAGGTTCAGAAATAAGAAACACGGTCATGTTCCTGACAAAATTTTTCGAATGGATGGACAATGAATTTACAGTTTAAGATAAACTCTTTCCTTAATATTTATCATTCATTGACTACATCTAAGCAACAAATAGTTTGTATATCATCTTTATTGTTAATAGTGGTATTTATACTTCAACATCGAACTAAATTTTTTAGAAATTCAACAAATTTGTTCCTGTGACCTGCTGACAGGCACTGGACAAAATATAGATACATGTAGAAATGCAATACCTGCGCAATAGGTAATTTTTTAAAAATACCATTTAAAAATACAAAACAATAGAAAATGATAAGGCAAGTTATAAATCCTGTTTGCTATGTGAGTCAAAGCTATGTGGAAATTAATAATTCATTTGTTGTTTGCACTCATAACATTTTGTAAGGCCTCCATCACCAAATGTGATTCAAGAATATTGTAACTGATTTAAATCACAACATGTAATATGTTAAAGGTAATGCAAAGTTTTGGGGATTCTGACAATTGGATTGATAGTAATTTTTTTAAAATGTTGATATATTTGGATGCCCCTCTAGATGTATGATATACACTAAAAAATGTAGCTTTTAAAACACTACTGCTTCCGAGAAATTGAATAATAAAAAATTTACGCGTGCTCCCGGTAAATTTCAAATATTTCAAAAAGAGAATGTGAATTATCAAGTAGAATCATAGGGTTTACCATTAATTCTCTAGTTTATGATTTTTTTTTACAATTTTGTAATAATAAAGCTGTATGTTTATCAAAGTTTGTTAGGGAAATTGTAGATTTTCTGTTCCTATTGTTACTTTGTAATATCTTTATAATGTCAATTGAAATGATAATAATATGATCCCTTATATTGGACTAAAAATGTTACTTTTTAATTGATTATTTTTTATTTATTAAAATTGGTATATTACAGTACACAACTTTCTTCTGGATCCTCTGCATACTGTCTTTTAGATACACTGTGGTCAGGTGGTTGATACTAGTAATTTTAGATCAGTAGGTCATGGTTGTGAACTATGGATCGTTCAAATTTTGTTCAGAAATTGCCCCACATGAAGCGTATAATGTTTTGATGAATTTTGAGAAGTCTCATAACCAACTGATCTAATGCTTTCGACTATAGGATAAAAAGTGATCTAGTTGAAGAAAAAATTCCTGAGCAAGGTACAAAGTTTGTCACACGTTTGTATCACTTATGTTACATTAATGAGAGTGGTGTTTAAGCCTTGAGACAATATACTTCATCTGCAGTTGTTAGCTGAGGTGTAGAAATTCTACTCTTGGCAGGTATTAGCCGATGTCCATGCCAAACCCAAACCAGGGTATCGATTTCCAGAGTGCATGGGACATTGTATGATGTGCATTAAAATGGAATCTTATCTTTGACATTCATAAGACTTGCATGCATGCACTGAGCTCTGTGTTATAAGATAATGTGAAACACTTGACCATATATCGTTAAAAATATGTTGCAGTTTTGCAGCATTGTATCTGAATGAGCATGTAGTCATGTAAATAACTTTGTAATATATAATTTTAAATGTTTGTAAAAAAAATTGGATCCTTTGCTTGAATCCTTGTACAGTGTTCTGAACCTCCATTTATTATGAAAATACAAGAATAAATAAGCTACAACTATTTCATGTATTTTTTTTTTTT
>BEXV01001577.1:84993-97197 GCA_003118195.1 Hemicentrotus pulcherrimus
GTCTATAATTCTAGAATTTTGGCCTTTGAATACATTTTATTTTAAGGCTACAAATGGCTCTCCAGAATGTTTAAGTCCAACTTAGAGATCTTCGTCAAACACCCCAGCTCTTATTACGTCCAGGTTACATCCTTATTACATCCTGCAGTCCCTGCAATTATACCCTGACCCCAGCCATTTCCAGGTACACATTAACACCAGGGTGAAGAGTGGCAAATGTAGATTTATGTCTCGCCATAGGACGTTAGTGCTTGAGAGTCGAGAGAATGAACCACCATACCATGTCACCTCCACTGTTTTTTCTTGTTATACGGTGCAGGCCTATGATGTATATCGGGGAAATACTTGATCCCTTCAAAGGGAATGGAAGATAGAGGACGATAGAAGACTTAACTGGTCGAACCAAAGAAGTTTTAATGGCCCTACGCTGTGAAAAGATCTGTACAACACTACATATTACTGAATGGCTATCTAAGCATAGGTCCTTGCTGTAAGGCCCTCTGAAAGCATCTCTTGACAGCCTATCACAATGAACTTGACTGTTTATGATTACGTAACCGCTAGCGACTTTGTAAACAAATTGGGAACGCTCTTTGTTAGTTCATGTACTTGTTGTGATGCCAATATAGGAGGAATCGAGCACAGGAAATAAAAAAGAAAAAATTACAATGAAAAAAAGATGCCATATTGTAGTAAGCGCATGTTTGTGGGTAATAAGGGTCGATCGCCCATCCCCCCCAAAAAATAACCACACCCATCGTAATACAATCAAATATCAATTTCTTTCACCCTTGAAAATAGGCAAATACATGCAGCAATACAAAAAATATATATATCTTCCTAGAAAATGCATATGCATGTATATAACATGAGATTCCAAATAGATATCAATATATAATCAAAACAAAAATCTGCTAAGCCAAACAAAAAAAGTGAGGGTTAAACCATGGACCCATTGCCACTATATGCATGGACACATGATAATAACGATTACATGTATTCGTGTGCAAATTCACAGTGGAGTTTAAAGCTCCGATTTTTAGTTAATATTCATTAGTCATAATTGTCATCATAACCATGAAAAGGGCAGGGAGACTAAATAGGCCTTTTGGTAGAGACAAGGCGTTGAGAGAAAAGAAAAGGAAAATGGGGAGAAGAATAAGAGATGAAAGGGGGTCTCAAGAAAGAGTGTTTCGTATGGTCTGTCATGGAATTATTTCAATCGAGAAGAGAGGGAGAGTGAGAGACACAGAGAGAGAGAGAGAGAGAGAGAGAGACAGAGAGAGAGAGAGAGAGAGACAGACAGACAGAGACGCACATATTTCTCCGATTGTGTAATACAAACATACAATTTAATAAAATAAATAAACGTTTTCAATATTGATTGCTTATACATAAACATGATTCAAACAAACTCATTTGCAGTATATTATATAACTCAGCAATAATTCAAATTAAAATTAAGGTACATAAAGATAATTTATAAGTCAATTGTACATATTATCATTCACTTATATTAAACGTATTTAACAAAACTGGGGGTTATATTTACACAACCACGCACAAACACAACCACGCACACGCACACTCTGACACAAACATTCTCTCACACACACACACACACACACAGACAGAGAGTGGGGTTGGAGGGCGGTAGAATGGTACTGGGATGTCGAGAGTGAAAGAGACAGTGGAAATGACATTCTAAATTAACGAATGATAATTAAATCATTATTTTGGTCATTCGTTAAATGAAGTGGAAATCAGAGAGGGCGAGAAAGGGAGATTTTGAATGATATATGTGAATGACAAGGAATCGGTGTTGAAATAGGTTACGGTGACTCTGGAAGAATCTTTCATTATCACACAAAGAAACGACCTTCTCAAAGATTGTAGAACGAAGTTTGGCGCTCTACATTTCTCTAATTAGACCTTCTTGGTTGTGCAATAACAAATACGTTTTTCAGAGATTTCTATTGACAAATAAACACGGCAACGAATTTTAGTCTCGGTCAACAGACACCTCAGCTTTGGCATTCACAGGAAATGTAAAAACTTAGTATTAACCATTCAAGCACATTTTGGTCCTCAGCATTTTCTCGTAATTATGATATTATAATAACAAATATTAATCATGTTCGACAAAAAGTAAGGATATTATTTTACATTTTCCTCGCTCACATATTAATGGAGGTATGTTCATTTCATCTCCCTAGTTCATCTATGGCCATACGAGCATCTTGAGTAGGTCTGAGCTTCGGTCCCAGCTTTGGTTGGGCAGAAATAATAATAATAATAATAATAATAATAATAATAATAATAATAATAATAATAATAAATTATATTTCTACAGCGCATTATACAAAATATGTCTCTATGCGCTTTACATTGCATTATGTAAAAGCTAAATTAATCATCTACTTTTGAACAATTCTGATAAAATCTTAGCTAAAGTAGTACGAGAAAAGGAGCATCACTGCACAAGGGCCAATAGTTTTAAATTCATAAAACGAGACTGCGAGTAACGACTACTCCACATCCCAACCTTACAGATAGCGACAGAGCGGTTATTGGCTTAAAAAGTTCGAGCTAATTTGCATACAACGGCAACAACCCTCCAATAGGACATGGCTGAATGAACGGGGGTCTTATTACCTATTCAAGGTGCGTTCACCGCAGCGAATCGGGAAGCCTTCATAGTCTTATCAGCTGGTAATCATGTGAGCATGCGCACTACAACCAACACCAATCTGCGTATCGAGAAACCAGTGATAAGAAATTGTATATAACGAGGGCTTCGTCAGGCAATAGTTAATAACCATCAATTTTTCACCAGGAGAACCAAGGAATACCTTCCACCATGAAGGCAGTCTTTTTCTTACTGGTTGGCCTTATATTGGCCACAGCAGTTGTTGCAGGTAAGAAACCAGTTTACTTCGTTATATTTCACCAAACTATGAAACATGTTTTTTTCTCTTCAGCTCGCTTGGATTTTTAAACTTGGTGTTGGTTATACTCGACGGCAGAGTTAAAATATACAACACTGACCTGGAAACATATATATATGTCACTTTCGAGTAATGTTAATACGATCAGCTGTTTCAGCTCGGTTAGTGGTGTATGATGAATGGTGATGGTGTTTGAGTATATGCAATATGTCTGGTTCATTGTGTTCACTGATCCTTTGGACTATCAATGATTATTGTAATGCATTATTTAATAATGTATCGTTAAAATGTAACGATTACGTACATTGTAGCAAATGTAGTCACCGATCTCTGTTCGCTAAGACTTGTACTTTATGTGTTTTGTTGTGTTTTAATTAAATATGCACGTAGTTAGCTCCCTTTACTATTAGTATATATATATATATATTTGTGGTAGTTTTTACATGTTGAATCTTTCCGCTGCCTTTGGATAAGATGAAGTGGATAGTGGACTATAAATTAACTTGTTGATATGATAACATTGACTTGGTATAGACTTACATTGTTTGGTAGTAGTATCCGATCGAGTGTGAGAATACATGAATTATTCAACGTGCATCAGCCATCAAGCAAGCCTAATAGTAATAGAAACAGATCGTTTTTTTTTTCCTTCTCAATTGGTAAGGTGTCTTGACAATAATTATTCCACCCATGAAATAATGAAGAGGAAGAAAAAAAAAAGAAGGAGGAAATAAACATTTATGGATAATAAAGATAGTGAAACCTCAATTAGTATCAGCTAGCATAAGCACACATCAAATCGCATTAAGATCCTTTTCCAACTACATATTGACAAAATGACTCTGTTTATTAATATAATTGTTCATACGTGCATATAGATAGTAAAGATAGTGAAAAGTAAAGAAGTACGGGGATGGTAGAAATAGAGCCAGACAATTAGGGCCGGGATGAGGAGAGGTACGTATAGTTGGGAGCGCGAAAACAGACCCTTATTGTAAAAACATAAAATGTGTTGTTAGTTAGCCATGCTTCTTCAGCTCGATTGTGTTGCTTCATCTTGAACTTGGAGCGAAAGATTGGCTTTTATATAATCGTGTTTCGCTTGTCTTATCTGCAAACACGCTGTAAAATCCATCCCACATCCCACCCACATCCCTGGACCATGCGGTCAAGTACTATTGTGTGCATTGTATGTAAATGAGTTTCTTTGTGGGGGCGGTCCTTATCACGCAGCAGCGCGCCGTTTTTTGGGTTTTTTTTTTTTTAATGGGTGTTTGCGCTGCTGTCGAAAATCCCATTTAAGAACAGCAGTCAGTTGACTTGTTGTTATGTCATTTCTCAAGATGACTTTCACAAAGGCATTGGAAGCAGAGGACATTTAGAGGGAAATCTGTTCTTGTGCTTTAGGAGTCAATTTTCTAAACTAATTGCTAACTTTAACCCTAGATCAGAACTTAACCCTAACTTTTCAAACCTAACCTAAAGCCCTAACCATCTATCTTTGTCGAAATAAAGCATGGCCGGGGCTGTTGTCGCCCAAGCATTCTTTGGAGGAGACCCATATAATATTCTCATTGGACATTTGACGTAAATGTACTTCTCCTTTTTTAAAGGATTTAACTGCTTTAAAATTTTAACTCTCAATACATACTGGACTTTATATATTTTACAAGCGAGAATTAAAGCGAATTGATTTGGATTCTTATTTTTGATATTTTCTTCTGTAACAAGTTTACTAAAAACCTATATCGTTCATAGACTATATTTTCCCACCTACATTCAAGAAAATGGATCCAGCATTTAAAGTTGTTTTTGAAAGACTAGCTTGTCTGTGATATATTTATTGCTACACCATAGCCTATGATAGGTTTAAAGTATTTTCATCGGCTCATCCAAATGAAAGTTTGCTATACATTAAAGTTGATCCAACGGATTTATGCATGGAGCTCGATTAATGTACGTTTCGAAGCAGCTCTCTCTTTTATACGAAAGCTTGTGATTCTGCTGCAATATGAATAAATGGAATTAATTAAGACATGAAACGAAAACTGAAAAGTGATTTAGTGTTGGTATCATTTTCATTTGTAAATTTTTTTCGTCTGAAATTTATTTTCAAGAGATAAAGAGCTTAACACTTGGTGCTCCAGAAACCAGTGCGATGTGCTCTTATAAGTGCGTGATCAAATCCCGGCTATCACCTTAAACATTTGATATGCTCTCCTGTATTTTACATAAATGGGACTTATAAATAATGGTGTGGAATTGATTTGGTGGCACGACCATAAAGAAAGGCTATAAATATGTATCATCGGATACAGGTTTGTAAATGATTTTAAAAAACTGTAGTACATTACTGTAGTATGTGACAAAGCATATTATACTCATTCATTGCACATCTCAACAAACACACCGAAAGCTTTCATCTTGAAGTCAGTTCCTTTATTGCAAACTTCGTTTTTGTTTTCTTTCTATAGGTCCTCTTTTTGGATCTCAATCATCTGTAGACGAAGTAAACGAATGCTCTGGTAAGTATTGTAACTTAACCATTTGTGTATTTGTGAAAGGAAGATACATTTTCATATATTCTTTTTTCGTTGATAACAGCAGGAATTTAGTTGGGTAGTACAGCTTATTGATGTCCTTCAAACAAATTGATCCATAGTCACTTCTCTTTGTTAATAACTTGTTTATTACAAGTCATAAATTATTAATAAATATTGGGGATAATTAACCACAGTTTAAAGTAGTGATTTTAAAGTATCCACATATCTGATAAATAATAGAAAAGGGTGGATAGGACAGAACGGAAATGTCGTTAAAATCCAACCATGTTATATTGATCCATTTCAGAGCTCACACGCTTCAGGGAAGGTTATAGCTATACCTTCAAATATGAGGCAGAAACAGAGAGTGGAATAAAAGGCGCTGGACCCGGATCGAATATGACCATGACCTGTGACATCATAATAGAAGCACCAGAAAGATGCAGGAACGTCCTCAAGGCTAGACGGTGTCTTCTTGAAAACCGCGACCTGGATGAGGAGATGAGTGCTCATGACCTTGTCTTCCGCACTGAGAATGGACGTATCGTTGAGGTGCTGGCTCATCCCGATGAACCCCTTCACATTCTGAACGCCAAACGTGGTATCCTCAGCATGATTCAGCTTGATCTTGAAGCCGATGATGTTGACCAAATCACTTTGAATGAGGTCTCCGTCCATGGCAACTGTAGTAGCGAGATGACTGTCACCAGGCGTGATGACAAGCAGAGGCCACGTAAGCTCCAGGTAGTGACTGAACTGAACAACTGTATGATCAGGAAACAAGAAGAGAACATGACAAGGTGGCAGAGCTTCAAGGACATGGTCCTCAACATGGTAATTAGTTTGTGACTTATTGGTGAAACCCAACAGTTAATATTTGCAGTGATACAATGATCGACAGAATATTACATGTTTTTAAGAATGTTCCTGTTCATCAAAGATCACCGAAAATGTTGTAGATGAGAGTGTTTTTTGTGTGTGTCATTATTCTTATTTTCACCTCTTGCTCCTCTGTAGACCGTCATGGACAAGTTCATCAACTCCTCCAAGACATGCAGCTATGAACTGAAAGGCACTACTGGAGAGTTCAGGGGGATTCAGTGCGAAGAGGTCCACTCTTTCTGGCCAATGAACTTCAACAGTGAGAGTGGTGTTCGCACCTTCATCCAACAGAGGCTCATCAGCACCAACATTGATAGACTGAACTCTTACAAGGTTGATCCAGCAAGTAAGTTACATAAAATGGAGAATTAACATCTTGTGCATTTTAATTCTAAAAGGGGTTCTATATCTATGCGATATTTTACATGTATTCATGTACAAGTATCCACATTAAATCACATATTTGGTGTTACAAGAGTATTTTTTTCCCAAGTCAATGTCAGCGCCCTTAATGTTAATAGTAAAAGTTCTTTAAATGTAGGGTGAATACCAATTCCCGATTGAATATAGGACTTGAAGAGACAATAAGACTTCCAGTACCTGCTAGTACACTTCAATACCCTCAACCAAATGTTGTTCAATATCATTGATAGACTCCAGGTCAACATGCTTGAGGTATGAGCATGACCCCAAGGAAATTGGTAAGAAGGCTGATGATGTTACCGCTGACCAAGCCATGGATATCCTGAAGGCTCTTGTCAAGAGTTCACGTGAGGAGGTTCAGATGGAGAGTCCTCGACTCTTTGGTAGATGGAGAGCTGCTCTGGAAGGAATGAACAATGATACCATCCATGAAGTCTTTGATCGTGCTTACAACTGCAGCGCATACTCACAGACCTGCCGTGACAACCCAGACAAGGAGAAGATTGCCAGGTATGTAGTTCCTGCTCTCCATTTGTAGGCATGATATTGGGGTAGAAAGTATTAGAACATAATGGATTTTGAATCAAGGAATTAAGTAGACTTTTTTATACACATTGGAACCATTTACATTAGTAAAATGTGTGCGTGTATCTATATTACATATTTATATAGAACACTAGAAGTTAACGTTCATTTTATTTCTTCATCCTACAGGGAATACCTTCTTGATGGCCTCCTTCCTTGTACAACCATGGCTTGCTTCAGTGTTAAGAACTATGCCATCGCTAAGGGAGTTGTACCCAAGCCCCTTGCTAGTGCATGGATGGTAACCATGGCCCTTCAGAACTATCCCACCTTGGAGCTGATGAGTGAAATGCTACGTATGGCTCAGTATTCACCATCCCAAATTACCATCTTTCCTCTCAGTATCATGGTCCACAACTACTGGGTGAACAATGAGGAGATTCACACTGCTGCAGCTGTAAGTAACTTCCTAGTTATAAAAAATATTGTGTTTAGGAGTTGCTTTTGTGATATATATATAAATTTACTTTAATGATTGCTTAATGGCATTGACTGATATGTATTCATTCTCTTGTTTTGCTTGTAGCTCCCTGAACCCATCGTCAAAACCATCAGGTACCTGAAGTCTCTCATTGGTAATGACTGCACTGTATCAGCTGAAAACGAGCGTCTAGCCCTCATTGCTCTGAAGGTAAAACGAAAAGAAATTTAGTGACAATACTGCATTTAAAATTGTACAGCTGCATCCTTATGCTTGCAATTATACTTAGATTATGTTTCTTGCATTTCAGTCGAAATGAGAATTAAAAAAGAAACCTTGGTCTACAATATAATTCTGTTAGATCCTTAATTTAGACTTACCTTACGATCATTTTGATATGGTACTAACATGCTTTCAAGAATGATCTTTACAAAAGGTTATACATGTATCATATTTATTTTCCTATTCATACAGGCCATCGGAAACATTGGTGAGCCTGTTGAGCGATACGACCAACTGACTTTCATCTTTTCTGAGAGAGTATCTCCTGTCCTGATCAGCTGCACAAAGAACAAGCAGATCCCAAGAGACATCTCCAAGGCTGCCATTCAGTCTATGCGTCGCTTTGTGATGAGTGATCAGCTCCGTAGCCAAGTCATTTCTGAGCTCTTCAAGGATACCACACTTGATGTACCACAGAGGATTGCTGCCTACCTCATTACCATGAAGGCTAACCCAAGTGTCTCTGAGCTGACTGACATCTGGAACTTCCTCAAAACCGAGCCAGTCAACCAGATGAAGGCGTTCTGTTACTCTCACATTCAGAATGTTATTGAGTCAAGCGAACCAACCCTACAAGAGTAAGTGTTATTTCATAACATTTGATTAACACAAAAACTGTTTCAGCTAATTCCATACCGCTTTCTGTCTCCATCGACTATTCATCAATTCCAAACAATTTCAAAAATGTGCACCAAGCCAATATCTTTGCAAAATAATGTCCACTTTCTCCCAATTCTGAAGTGTCATGTCTCATAATACAATTAAATCATGGATAGAAAATTGTAATTATGTTTAAACTGTTTTTGACAGGTTCAAGATGAATTTGAAGATTGCTATGGATGGTGAGGAACTGCCAGAATACCCCAAGGATATCAGCAAATATTCTCGTTTCTTTGAGCTTTCCAAGAACCTAACCGAACCATGGAGGAACAACACTGTTGCTGCCCAATTTGAGAGTGACATCATTTTCAATCCTGAGAGCTACTTGCCTCAAGAGATCATGTTCCACTATGTGCTGAATGCTCTTGGAAAGAGCTGGGATATCTTTGAGGTAAGAGAATATAGGAAAACATAATAAGTTGCCAAAAAAGGGCCTGCATGTTTTTGCATCTGCATCTAACATTTTCCAATTTAAAGAGTCGCCTCCTAAAGATTGTCTTCAATATTATTTATCCTTTAGAGTTATCTAAGTAGTTTGCAGGAAATCATACAATGATGTAAATATTTTTAACATTTTTATCATGAGTTCTCAGTATGTGTCACTCAATAACATTTTGGCATGTTTGATTTCCATTTGCAGACCGGCATTGAAATGAAAGGTTTTGAGCCAATCATTGAATCAGTCTTTGGACCTGAGGGATTCTTCCCAGAAGTAAAACTGCAAACCATTTTTGATACCATTGATGAGAAAATCTTGTCTAAAATTCGAGAATTTGCTGAGGCTCAGCTTGGAAACTGGGTTACTCCTACATCTGAGCCAGATAATGAGGTCTTCATCAAGAAGGACAAATACGGCAAGAAGATGAAGAGGCAGTCACCAGTTGGAGAGCCTCAGGTATGATATTTGGTTATTATTGATAACATAAATGATGAATATAATCGTTGTTTACACCTTTGTAATTTGCTTTCAAATCATATTCTACGAATCTACGCCAATCTAGGATAAGATGTTACCAAGTGCTTGAAGAATACTTCACAAATATATTGCACGTGTGTTTATAAAGTGACTATTCTAGACATTAAGAAGCTTTGATCTCCCATACTTTCATGATTTCAGAGTGAAATTCATTCATCCCTCTTCAATTGTAATGTGCGTTTTATATGCTTTCAGGTTGTTGATTTGATCCACGAAAATACCATGAACAAGCTCAACCAACTGCACTATCTGGTTGGCATGGAACCATCTGCTACTGATGCTACAGTCTTCCTTCGTCTCCTTGGAAACGAATTTGGTTTTGTTAGTGCCAGTGATTTTCTTGCTCTCATTCCTTACACAATGGGAATTTATGAAGAGCTTTTGAACAAGACAAAACAGGTCAGTTTATAGTTAATTGTCATTTAATAATGCACAATAATACTGCTTTTAGAGCCTTCTCCAGCAATGTTTCACTTTAATCAAGTTCATTTAAATCGGCATTGACAGTGAAGTAATAGATTAAAGAAATAGTTTAGGTATCTTCATGATTCGCTCAAATAATAAGCATTTCAATTTTTCATGAATACAAAATTGTCAAATAAATTTTGATCAGCCAAGTATTCATCAAGGATATGTTTGAACATTACAGATTCCACAGCTCCTGTCACAGGGACTCAACCTCAACACAACTCGATCTTTTGTCTTCATGGATAAGAGCTTCATTGTACCAACTGGTATGGGTATGCCCCTTAACTGCAGCATCAATGGTACTGCTGTTGTCAGCCTACGCATGAAGAGTCAGTTCAGCATTAATCTTCCTAAGATCATTGCTGCTGGACATGTTGCTCCAAGGTATGTTCCACATGATGAAAATGTTTGACTAATCCACTTATTTTTAACTGCTTCATTTTAATTTATGATTGAATATATTGAAAGAAGAAACTTATTTAATACATATGTATTGTCTTCTACTTTTTGCCTACTTCTAGCGGTGCTGTAGAGGTTCTGGCTACCATGGGCATTGGTTTGCCTACCAAGATCTTCGCTGGTGTTATGGCCAATGCTACTGTCTACCATTCCTCAATGCTGGCAGGCAACATCACTATCGATGGAACTCACCTCAAGATCAACCTTAACAACACTGACCGTCCAATGAATCTGTTCAACTATTCCACAACATACAACCTCTTGAAGGCTAATGGAGATATTGAATTCATCCCAGGAGTTCTTCAGGATGCTGTCCAAAGTCAGAGGTGTACCAATGTCAGCAAAGTCTTTGGAGTTGATCTGTGTGTTTCATGGGCCTATCCCAATGCAAGCTACGTTGCTGAAGCACCACGTTTCCCATTCAGTGGACCAAACAGTTTTAATGTTACCCTCGTCAACACAGACCAGTAAGTATTGTTTATGGTCATTTTGGACATATTCTTAAAATAAGCTAATGCTAAAAATAAACCAAACAAACAACAACACCAACATTATCAGTGATGTCAGTAATGGGATTTAAGTATATTTGTCTTCAAATTTACATGATGGCAAGATGACATGTTATGCACAATTTTATTATTTCAGAGCACTGAAGGCATACACCATCGATGCTCAGTACAAGCAGATCAGGGAAGGCGGTGCACCAGCACCGATGTCATTCAAGTCGATCGGAAAGAGGAACAAGCGAAATGCTCCAGCATTTACCAAGCTTATTGATACAGTCCGTGTCTCTTGCTATGCACCAGGTAATAAAGGCTTTTAAATAATTTATTTTATAAATAGAATTCCACTAGCTTTTTGTGCTGACCTACTGATGTCTTAACTGTTTTATCTACTTATAAGAAATAAAAACTGGAAGCAGAAATGATAAACTTCAGAGGCCCAGATTAAATTTCCAACTAGTTTCTTATGAAATTGTTCAACCACCTTTTTTTTTCTCTTTGTATCATCCTCAAGCTAAGTTTTTATTTCCATAATAGTATATGTACATTGATAACTCAATGATTGAGTGAAACATAACATAGGCTATAGATTAAAGTATATTCAACAATTCTTCCAACTTAGTAGTATTTTCTTTGCTAACACATTCATTTCTTAAAATTAATCTTAGCAATGACTTGAATTTAAAAAAAGTATGTGGATAATAAACAGAACCATTAACAATCTTCTTAACGTAACATTTATAAATTGCATATTGCGCATAATTATGAATTAAGTTTAGAAGTGAATATTTCTTGTTTCCAATATCCTTACCTACAACTATTATCTTCTGATCTATTTGTATTTCTATTTGGAACAGATTAAATAACAAATTACATATCATTTTCCAAAGCAAAGTCACATCCTTGCAATATAATATAAAATGAAAGGTTGAGTCAACTTGTCTACAAGAGTTGCATAAGTTATTATTAACAATTTGCCATTTTTGTATAAGTTTTCTTTTGAGGCAATAAACCTATGAATCATCTTGAAATTAAATTGTTTAACTTTATTATT